>JABFOZ010000006.1:0-20446 GCA_022817625.1 Calliscelio sp. ZL-2020 | reverse complement strand
ATCCACTGTAAAATTTAAGACTCATTACAGGAATTGAAAAAAGGTAAAGAAAGAAATATTAAGCGTACGAGATTCTCGGGGAGTACTATGATAAATATCACAAGCAACTCAAGTCTAGAGACTGAGTAACATTGATCTAATGTTAAACAAAAAAAATTAAAAAAGTAAAAAAGATACTCTGATATAACAGAAATATCTTTGAAGTCTTTCACAAGACAAGGAAACTAAATGCATGAAAAAGGAGGACAATATTCAAAATATTCAAGTGAATTTGATATATAAAGAATTATAAGATAGATTTGTACTGCCATTGTTGCGAAGGTGATACTCTCATTTATCTCTACATCTTCATTTTCATCAGTTATACTGGAAACAGAGTTATTGAATGCCTCCCTGAAATCTCCTGATAGACTGTTCTTCATTTGGGTCGATTCATAAGTTGACTGTTGACTTTCTGGAGAGTTAGTCTTTTTCCACATTAAACTTTAGTTCAGATTTTCTCAAACAAATTTTATGTTTCAATTCTTCTCTCTTTTTTTTTCCTTTCTAATTCTAGAATCTCTTGATCTTCATCCGATTCCTCTTGCTTTCTCTTTGAGAAATTGGACTCCTTTCCTACTTCATTTCGTTTTTTTAAAATATTTTCTAGTCTCTGTCTCAGAGATTTTCCTTTCACCTTTTCTTCTTTGTACTTTTCTTTTCTTCCCAACTTTTTTTAATCCTATCATCTTTGATGACTTTTAATCTTTCTTTCTTTGCATTGGCAGTTTCCACAATAGTATGGAAGTTTGCAGTCAGCACGTCATAATAAGATGGATTTTCATTAGCTTGCTCTCTGCTATTCTTATTTTTGATTGGTGGAACCCAATCATTTTTCTCCAGTAGATCCAATGAGCTCTTTTAATTACAGTTATGGGTTGCCATAACAGTTTATACACTGACGGAAAAAAAACGCATCACTTTTTTCATGCCGAAAATTAGTCATTTTCAAATGCTTGCCATTTTGTTAATTTGTAATCAACTTAAACAAAAATTAGTGTGCATGAAGCTTAAACCTTCCTTTATGAAATATGCTTACTTTTAAGTTGATTTCTTTACACCCCCCGGAATTAATTACCCCATAAGGAAGGGGTGTTTTGATGTCAGAAAAATGTCAACTTTGAAGTTGGCTGTGAAGTTCGAAATTCTTGTTTTATCATGAACAGGGCCTCTACTTAGGACATTGAGAAGTTAGTTACAGGTCAAACATAAGTTGGCAATACATTTTGACAGATGATGAATATTCGATTTTATTTGAAAAAGTGTGTAAAATTATAATATAGCACACAAAGTTGTATGTATTATTTTTAATTGTGTTTTAACCAATTTTTAATTAGTAAAATATTAAAAATATGATTAGAAGTTGTATTATAAATTATAGTTATAATTAAATTATATTATTGTCTAAAATATATTCTTATATTTATTATATTAGTTAAATGGTTTAATTTGAAAGCCACACATTTAAATGAAGAAATATTTTATTTCATATACTTTGAGAACAAACAATCATCATTTTTAGATTTATAAATTTCAAGGATTTACGATTATCTTCCAAAATATTGTTGTATCTAGAAAAACTTCGTTCAACATCGGCAGAAGTAACAGGTGCAAATTTAAGATTCTTAATATCATCTATTGTAAAATTTAATTCGTTTTGAAAATCTTCAGATAAGTGCATATTGCAAATTAAATTTAATGATTCAAGTCCAGGGTTTTTAGATAATACTGTATTCAATTTTTCATATGCTAATTTACAAGCTTCTCCTCCTATAATATTAAATTTTAATAATAAATTAAGATTAGTAATGGTTTGAAAATGACTTAAAATGTACTATATCATTAATTAAACTTTTAATAAATATACGATATTCTTTTTTAATCAAATTTTACAGTTTCTGAAAAGTAAAATATTACGTGGTTATACTATTATTGATTTTTTACCGCTTTGATTTTGTTCTAATTGATTCTTCACATTTTTCAGTATAGTAAAACTCTGCGTTAGGGATAATTTTGCATTTTGTAATTCAGTTATTGCTATTGTAATTTTTTCAAAATTGTCTTCGATTAATTTTAAGTTTAATTTTAGGTTTTCTGTGTTTAATAATTTATTTGCTTCTTGAATTGATTTCGCGTCTTTCACATTAAATTGCTCAATAACAGTTTTTATGTAATCACAATTTTTAGAATAATAAATAGTTGCTTCAAGCCATGTACCCCATCTCGTAATTACAGGTTCAGGAGGAAGTGGAAGTTTCGGAAATAATTCCTTAAATTTATTTACACGAGAAGGAGCTTTCATGAATACTTTTTTCACATTTGAAATTAAACTATTGGCATCGGCAAAATGGTTGCGAATCACTTCTGATACTCTATGAAGGGCATGTGCAAAGCAAGTCACGTGAATCAAATTTTTAAATTTCTTTTTTAATAATCGCCCCGTTAATACCATATAAGTGGCTGCGTCAGATGTGAAAATATGAACTCTGTCATAATAAATATTTTCAGGCCATAAAATAGAAAGAGAACGTTCAATCAAGTCTGACATTACAATTGCATTAACAACTGGAACAGTCTCGCAAGTTAAAATTCTTCCTTTTCCAGGCTCTTCTATATGTAATTTAGCAACTATAATATTAACGACATATCGACCACATGAATCTGTTGTTTCATCAACAGACATGCAAATAGCATGAT
The DNA here is from genome assembly GCA_022817625.1 of Calliscelio sp. ZL-2020. NCBI lineage: Eukaryota > Metazoa > Arthropoda > Insecta > Hymenoptera > Scelionidae > Calliscelio > Calliscelio sp. ZL-2020. Next base: position 17,710 of record JABFOZ010000006.1, on the reverse strand, counting down.
CTCCGATTTCTTTCCTTATTTCGTCAATTGTATTATCGTAACAAACAGACAGGTAATTGTTTCGCAATGTTGTGGGACTTGGTAAAACGATGCCTGGTGGGACCAAATATTTTCCGAAAAAATTACGAACTGCAGGATGTTGAAGTTTCTCCAGGGGAATATTCGCTTTTAAAAATGTATCAACTACATCGTTATTAAATTTTACTTGCTCATCGTTAGGCGTAGCTCGTTGTCTTGGCTTTACAGTGACTGGATCATCGACAGTATATCTTTTAATTACATACACTGAAAACATTTGGGGGCTCCTACCGCTCCCCGCTATACAAAATCGTAGAGCTTCGGCTGCTTTTATTTGGGGAGCAGTAACTGCGCACGGGGAGACTGCTGCAGGCCCATACGAGAGTAGCAGCAGCGCCCAATGTAATGTGCGGCGGATAGTCGCATTAGAACGCAGCTGCAAGTTCCTTCACGCGCGCATTTTATCATAATTGATAGTTTTTATAAAAATATAAGCATGGAAGAATTTTTTAACAAATATAATCTTTTAAATGAAGATACAAAGAGAGTTTTTGAAGGTAAGTGGTACATTTATTCCACCGAGATTTTCAAAAATACAGCTTTGGAAAAGTAACCTAAAAATCGTGTGTTTAAAGAAATATTCGCGGTATTTTTTTTTAATTTTACAACTGGTCAATTCTTATTTATTATCTTATACAGTTATATTTTTCATTAATTGTTCATTTTTAATTTTACTTATATTAATTTTTTCTACAGATACTATAAAAAATGAGCAGTTTTATTCCCTAACAGATGAGGCTATTGTTGCTTTATTAAAGCATGATCTGAATACTCTCATATCGTTTGTAACAGCTTTTAATTTAGAAAAAAACTTAAAATAAAAAAGGGATTTAAATCCAGTTGTAAATGACGATTTAATGGAAGATACAGCGATTTTACTTGATATATATAGTAAGGAATTGACAGAAAATGTTGAAACTGTAAGTCTACAAGGAGAATTTGACCATGAAGATGTTCAGATTGAAATTGTTAACACTGCGAATGAGAACAATGAAACATTAGAATCAAGTCATCCTCAACTCCCAGGTTTTTAATACATTTTCGTATTCATAAATACAGTTCTATGTATGAAGTTTGTAATGATAAAAAGCAAAATATTTTGAGTAGTCATATTAAAACATATTAAGATGTTTAAAACATTTAAGATGAAACTTTCATACAGAAATTGGTTTTATCAATGTATTATTTATAGAAGTATTCATTTTTCACAAAAATCATATTATTCTTAACGATTAAAATTTTAAATTGTTCATACTACATATTTCATTAAAATTTCAAGTTCAGATATTGTTAAGTAAATTATACTTTTAAGTTAGTGTAAATTATACTATTCCAATTTTTTAACATAAATCTAACAATTTGCTATTTATTCATGTGAAAGAGTAGTATATAGACAACCTTTCATTTATACATTATTTTATCGATAAAAATTTGTTGTAATTGTTCGCTTCCTCAAGAATGTAAGTCTCATAAAGTAATATGTTCGCACGTTGATATTGTAATATAATAAAGAATTTCAATTTGAATTAAAATTTGTATCGTGAATATATCTACATATATTGCTGAATTATTATTAAATTTCCTATTAACACGAAGAAAAATATTTTGTACTATTGTATATATTTGCAGAGGCCTTTAAGTTCGTGGAGAACAGTTTATATTTTATGCTACTAGAAGATTTAGACGGCGAGATTATTCTTAACACGTACAAAAATAAAAAAGTACTTCTTGAAAAACGATTAAAAGAGTTAATCATTTTAAAGTATTTGAATAAAAATCGCACAAATTTTAAGTAAGTTGTTTTATTTTGAAATAAGTATCTTTAAAAAATGGCAAAAAATACAACCACCTTATAAGTATTAACTGAGTGATTACTGGAAGTATTAAATTGTAATTTAAAAATTATGCACATTCATAAACTTCAATAAATATTGTGTTAGTCACTTTTTTTAGATCAATTATAAAAAATATTTATTGCTCCTTTTTTTCTTGTTCCATTTTGTTCATGTTGCATATTTCTTACAGACTGAACATGTTCTAATAAATTTATTTTGAAAGGTTACTTGTCTCCTTTAAACTACAAACAACATTAGGTCGATTTCTTAAAATTCTGAAATATCAATATGAAAACTTTATGACACATAATACTAAAATATAAATTTATGTTTACTATATTAGCAATTCCGAATGCCTCATCTTAATTTTATCATATTTTTACCAAAAAATGGGGGAATTTATATTTATTTATTTAATTTTGTTTTAGGATAAGTGCACAGGAATTTATGACGATAGTAGACCAACTGGTTGAATTATTTCCAACTCTAGTTGATAATCGAAATAGGTGGTTCAAACCTCATCATACAGACAGTCTTGGTAATCAAGTCAAATGTAAAGGTAGTTTATATTACTGTTACAAACGAAAGAGAATTGAATTAAGAAGAGCCGGTTTGCTTTGTAATCCCGTTTCAAGTCAAGCAAGCAAAGAATCGCTTAATGAAAGTATGTATTTATTTAGACGAGTAATATTGTGAAGTGTTAAATTCAATAATTTGACTATATTATTATTTTCATTTTCAGTTCATGAATCGGAGCATATGCAGAGCTTAACTGACCCAAATCGTAGTAAATACGGCATTGCAACTGTCTCAAATGTTTGGCAGGATACATTTGATGAGAGATTGGATATGCTTCTAGAAAAAAAGAATGGGAAAATAAATATTAGATATGATTCATACTTGAATACATTTGCCTGTCTAAAGTTTCCATTTGGGGTTGCTTTGGTTTGTCATTAATATTTGTATAATGTTTTTAAATGTAGTGTTTTTGTTTGATTTGATTGATTGAAATATTTGAACAATAATGTATTCATTTGATAAAACTTAAAGATACTTTTTTTATTTACTTTTAATTGCTACTTTACATTTTAATTGAAAGTGTGAACCTATTTCAGCTTGAATTAGATTTCCGCCAAATTCTTACACAACTTGCGAATACAAATATCATCTCTCAGAAAACAGTAGAAGATTTTGATACGATTCTCTCCCAAAAATGGCATGTTTTATCTGAGGAAATAATTAAAATTGCAAATGTTTCAAGAATTGCTGACGTAAGAGAATTCTTTGTTCTTAATAAAGAATACATGGTGGATTCAGGTAAAATTATGTGCTTATTAAAAAAACCATAACATTTTCAATTGTTAAATAATAAAATATCTATCATTGTTCTTATTAGAACTTTTAAAACAGCGTAATTTTATACAAATGTAGTATATTTTATTATCATTACATTAATATGAATTTCATTGGTTACAGATTCTAAGATCGCTGCTGCTTTTTTACTGTTACCGCTCTTGATCACGGTACCAAAAACAATAAAATTATCCAATTCTGCTATCACTATTAATAAATCTGAAATATCTCAGCATTTTATTCAGCGTATAGAGGTAAATAAAATGATTCTTGATACGATAAAAATCTATTGTTAATTAAAAATGAAAACAAATATATTAATATGTTTATTATCTATTCAGAGTGAAGCGGAATTGGATGCTTGCAAGAGAAACTTTATAACAAGATTGCGACTGTTGTCTCAAAAAGTGCATCCTTTTATCATCGCCTGCGGAAGTCTGAACAACATAACCAAGGTTTATGTCGTAGTGAACGAAGATGCTTATGAGTGCGATAATTTACTAAAAGCAGTAGAAAAGTGTTTCAAACTTTGTGTTTCATTACATTGCTGGTCAGCAATTAGCGATTACGTCTGGTCATACATTCAGTACCACGTTTATAATTTGAAAAGTGGTCAGTCTAGAGCTTTTGTACCTAAAGAATTAGCAGCTGTGTTAAAATTCATAGATAAAATTGATACCAACAAGTCTTAAATTTAAAAAAATATCGTTTAATTACTTTAAGTTATTTATAATTTATTTGAAACTTAGAACTGCCTATTTTATATTTATATTGAGTATATTATCTAGGCAGTATAAAATATTGAAAACAATAAAATTACGCCTGTTAACATGGAAACTTTTTCTTTGGTAGAGTTCATTGTAACATTCATTCTTTCATTATATGGTGATCCAACCCTCCCTAGGAATATTGTTGACAAAATAATGTGTTTCATATGTAATTTCATTAAAAATTATTTATTAAATTCATTGCAAAATGACATTTTGTTCGTTGTGAAAAATTGTAAATCTGAAACAGAGATGATTGTTAAAATTCAAGATATTATTAAAGAGCATAGTAATGTTTGTGATCCATTTTTAAAAGAGTCTACTCGCTTTAATTACTTAACAAAAAAGGGATTTTGTTGGCCGGAAGAATATCAAATAAAAACCACTTGGACTGAAAAAATTATTGACAATAAATCGATTTTTGTAGAGAAACCAGTTTATGCTGTGCAATTACCATTAAAACATTCACTAAAAGTATTCCTGGAAATACCAGGATTATTTCATACAATTTTGGACTATATAAACAAACTTTCTAAAGAATCTACTATCGTTTCTAACATTATGCAAGGTAAATTTTGGTTAAATAAAATTTCAAAACAGATAAACGATCAATACATTTTTCCATTGTACATTTATTATGATGAGATCGAAACTGGTAATCCTTTAGGTAGCCATGCAGGTGTCAATAAATTTGGTATGGTATACGCGTCCATTGCTTGTTTACCACCGAAGATTGCATCTCGCTTAAATAGTATAATTTTTTCAACCATTATTCGCGTTCAAGATAAAAAAAAACTACAAATAAACATGCTTTTAAAAAACTTACAGATGAATTGAAATCACTTCAAGAACATGGTATTACTGTAAATATTAATAATATCTCTACAATTGTAAAATTTCAACTTGTTCTCATACTGGGTGATAACTTAGGCTTAAACTCTATTTGTGGTTTTGTCGAAAGTTTTAAAGCAAACGTGTACTGTAGAATTTGTAAAGCGACTGCGAGCGAGTGTAAAACATTATGTGTTGAAGATAAATCGAAACTCAGAAACAAACAAAATTATTGTCAAGATTTACAACTAAAAAATGTACAACTAAGCGGAGTTAAGGAAGAATGCGTTTTTAATGATATACCAAATTTTCATATTTCGGAGAACTTTACTCTTGATCTTATGCACGATGTATTTAAGGTGTCTGCGTTTACGTTTTGAGGGCTGTGTTATATAATTTTATTTTTGTTAAAGGTTACTTTACATTACAAACACTAAATGAACGTATACAAAAATTTCCATATGGTCCAGAAGACTCCAATAAGCCACCTGTTATTAATAAAAACCGATTTAAAGAAAAATTGAATTTGAAGTTTTCTGCGTCAGAAATGCAATGTCTTGTTCGTTATTTAGGCGTAATGATAGGTGATCTAGTTCCTGAAAAAGACCAGTTTTGGGAATTATTCATAACGTTAAGAAAAATTATTGACATTCTGATGTCTCCACGACTTGAAGTTGGATTTATTCGAAAGCTCAAATTACTAATTCAACATCTTAATCAATTGTATATTAAAATTTGCGGACCTTTGAAACCAAAGTTTCATTTCTTACTACACTACGTAACTGTGTTAGAGTACTTCGGACCTTGCGTACATTTTCAAAGCATGAGGTATGAATCTAGGCACAAAGAAATAAAAGCAAATTTTCAAGCAACATCTTCAAATAAAAACCCTTTGAAAACAATAGCATTGAAGCAAATTTTGAAAATGTGTCAAATAGTGGATACCATGAAAATTGAAAGTGAAATTACATTCAACTTAGATGAGCAATCTGGGTTATATAATAATTATTATAAAAGTGTTACGATTGATGGGACTCGGTATAGAATTGGGTCCTATTTAGTAGTAAGTTTGGGAACGGTTGATGTAGAGTTCGGAGAAATTACACGAATTCAAAAAGTAACAATAAAAGAACAACAGAAATTATATGAAACAATTAAGTTTTCGGTTAAAATTTATGAGGAAATAATTTTTGAGGAGCATACTAATGCGTATATCGTAAAAGAAAATAAAGAAACAGATAGAGACATATTAGTGAATGATTTACCTAATATACCTGCAGTTACGTCAGTTCAGCTCAGAGGCGTGCATTCTATTGTTACAAAATTTGGTTTATAATATTATATATAGCGAGATTGTCTAGAGAATATGTTGTGACGCTGCTTTTCGAGCCCGTCAAAAGAAATAATTGTTGGTACTAATTTCTTTTGATTTGAGTGGTTTTTGGAGTTATAGATGAAAGCGGCAACTAGTTTTTGGAATGAAGTTATGATAAAGTTTTTGGTATGAGTGTGATATATCGATTTTGATTTTTTTTTATTCATTTTATTTATATTATTTTGATGTTTTCAGTAAATTTTATTTTTATAATGTATGGCTGACTGGAGAAACCTCGCCAATTGGTACACGCAACGAGGGACATCTTCGAGTATGGATAATTTTTGGAGCCATTGGATGGAGATTTCGGTCTGGGGAAATTGCCCTGTGAACCACTAACGCCTCTAGACTCAGACATGTCATAGTCAACAACCTACCAACTGAATCCAGAAATCTGCCTGAAAAATAGTGTCGATCGCATCTCTGAGACGAAAACTTGGAATATCATCTGTGAACGAGAAGCTACAGCCATATTTTCCGATGCCCAATTATTTATATGAAATATTCCCGGGCAATTAACATATCAATTTCCGATTTGGTTAAAAATTGGTGCATCCCAAGCCTCAAATTTGTTTGAGAATGATGCTCTTCATCTGCTTGCTGTGGTTCGACACCGATTATGCTGAATTTCAATCTTTCGAAGGCATTCGAACTCCTTTGCTGGTGCTAGTGGAAGATACGTTGAGTGATTTGTGGATACAACACTAGCGAGATTTCTTTCCGATGGAGTATAGATTTGGAATCACAGACTGAGAAGAAATTGAAAACACAAAATGGACATTTGGAATTTAAATTTTGGCGGCATTAGAAGTTTCCGATACGACACTGGAGAGGACGCTATGACACTGACGAGGAAAGAGGGGGAAGTGTGGAATCAGGGTGAGGGAACCAAGACCGAAAATACTGTATGAGCCTGATTTTGAGTTGGGAGAAAAGGAATTCATGTGCTGATTCTTAGACAAGCAACAACTCCAACAACCACAATAGTATTCCGATATCTGAGTTTTCTCTATTTTGAGCCATGTGCTACCGTGTACTTTTGGTGATGGTGACTCCAGAAGCAGGGTCTAAAATTTTGATTTTGTATGGATAGCGTGAGTGAAACTTTTAAATAATATACGCAAAACTCTTGATGTAGTAAAATTTTGTTTGATATTTTAATTTATGAGTTACATAGTTGCCGAAAATGTCGAGAATTAACATGAATCATTTCCGATAAATTGATAATTTAATTTAAACTTTTTATAAATGATTAATGACTATTATGTTTCCGATTTATTGATCTGTATTTTTAATTTTTGACTCTAATGAAAGTATCATTTATAATAAGTTATTTTACCGATTTAAATTCGATTATTTTGAGAATATACATTTTTTTTTGTAAGTTCCGATTTATTTTTGATATTAAATGATATATAGTTAATTTGTACGAAACAGAATATTGTATTTCTTTTTCATTTTGTTCTGATGGATTAAAGAAAGATTACTGTTGTGTTTATATGAAATTAATATTTAGCTGAGTAATTAGATTCCGATTTTGATTTGACATGTTTTGTAAATTGTATGAAATTGAATTTTTCCGATATATTGAATAAATTTTGATTTTAAATTTTTGTGATAATTTTAATCATTAATTCCACCTAGATTTACATATAAGGATCCTTACTTGGATATTCCGCAGTCAATTCCGTTTTATTACAAAAGGGCCAAATAATTCCGCTTCATATTTAATAATAGTTTTCTTTTGATTTCGTTCTGTATTTGAGATTTTGAGTTTAAAGAATTTGTTTATAAATTAACTTAAATTGTAGTTATTGCTTTAGTTAATATTGTAAATTTTAGAATGTTTTTGAGCATCTTTGGGAATTAACAATATGTTGTGGTTATCACCTTTGTTAATTGGTTTTGAGAATTGTTTGTGAAAGACCGAACGGCGATCCTGACTATTAATTTTGAATAACATCTTTTTTTCAATGAAATTATTAAATATGGCGAAGAGAGCGTTAAACTAAATTGTAACGTTACAAATGGCGATCCTGCCAGGGTCCTGTAAATCTAAAAATTCAAAAATTTAAAATTTGTGTTTGATATGGTTTATTTTTAAATTTTATGTATCGGAAAAATATCATTTGTGACAAATAAAAGGAAAAGAAATACAGATTTTTGTTTAATTCAGATAAATTTTTATTCTTTTTATTTTTGTAATTATTAGATTAGTGATAATGGGTAAATTATGATATTTGAATTAAATTTATTTCATTCATTGTATTTCATATCGAACCAAAAATTGTATTGTGACTGTTATGTATTTACGTTTATTCATGTTTATTTAGAAGTTTTATTTTGTGTGATTACCTTGAATTGAGTCTTGATTTATTCTATGATTATATTGCGATATTATTTGATTTCAATATTTGTATTGGTATCAGGATATTAATTCTATTTAAATTTGGTAAAAGCGACATCTGTGTATTTTTCGTCAAACTCCGTTACCCTCGGTCGATAATTGGCGACCATTATAGTTCTCGCACTCGCCGCGTTTTCCCGCGAGAAAAGAGTTGCTAACGTAGAGATTCCACATTGTCGCATAAACTTTGTTTGGAAGAAATATTATATTTGAAGTTGATAAACGATTTTGTTGGCAAAATAAGTAGATACATTTGATTTGTCTGATTTGTATCGATTACGATTTGCATCTAAATAACATTTAAATTAGATTTATATAAATTTGGGTGAGTTTTAAAAGGTCTTTAGTTATTTAATTTCTTGATTGTTTACATCGGACAAATTTGTGTGGTTAAATTTTATTCTTTGTGTTTATTCTTCCGATAATCTTGTTATTTTTATTGTCAAATTTGTTTTGTATAAATAGATAGATAGATCTATAATAATTGAATAAATAACTTCGATTTTTCTCTGTTTGGTTATGTTCGATTTTCTTAAAAAAACAAAAACATTGATATTTGTGAATATATGAGAATTGGATAATTGAAATTTCTGATCTTTTCAAATTGAAGCCATATTTTTTTGTATTAATTTTTTTTTACTTATAGAAACAAAACTTTTAAATATATTTTTTTTTGTATTTCCTTGAATTAAATATAAATTCTTTCTTTTTGTTTGAGTTTACTAAAATCGAATATTATTGTTTTTCAATTTAAAATTTATTTTATTGAAATTTGAAATTAAATTCATTTCAATATTATTTTATTATTTAAATTATATTTCATTATAACAGGTTTCAATTTCTAAATTACTAATATAACAAAATTTTTTTATTATGGCTATTTCAACTGAACGAGTGTCAGATTGGATTTTGTCCTTGAGTTCCGATGAATTGAAACGAGAATTAGAAAATCGAAAACTACCAACTAATGGAATTATTCATATTTTGCGAACCAGACTACTCAAGGAATGGAGAAGAGACCCAGAGACATTTGGTGAAATTCCAAGAATTGAGAAGCCTGGTCATGAAATGAGTTTGATAGATCTGAACTTGGAACAATTTGATATTTCCGATGAAGGATTACGAATTGAAACTCAAACGAATAATACTGGTACAATTCCAAAACGCAGAAATGAAGTAGAGTCGAATGTTCATGATGTGGAATCTGAACGATTGAATTCCAGTGAAATTAGGTCTGATAATGTAAATCGTGAAATGCAATTCCGATCAGATGTTTTGGATAATGTAGATTGTGGAGATGATGTTTGCGATCCTTGTTTCGCTCCGAGAGGAGATTCTGATTTCCCAAACTTATATGCAGGTGATAAACAGGGGAAATGTACAACTTCGTATAACCAAATTCAAAAACATCATGAAGCGCCTCAATTGAATTCACATAACCTACAATTTCGAGATTTCCGATATGGTGATTATAGGCAACAAAGTCGTAATTCTCCGATTACTCGTAATTTAACCTCCGTTTGTGATATTATGCGCAAATGGAATATTAAATTCTCTGGAAGGGAAAATGCTGAAGAATATATTGCTAGGTTACAAGAAGGAAGATCTTTGATGCCGATTACTGATTCCGATTTATTGTCATGCTTACCATTTTTCTTATCTGATATAGCTTTGGCTTGGTTTAGAGATAGACGTAGTAATTGGGAAACTTTTGATGACTTCATTATAGCTTTTCGTAATCGCTTTGGCAAACGTGATTACCAATTTATTCTACAAAGAGAAATCTTGAATCGAACTCAAGGTGATAGGGAGTCTGTAGCGGATTTTTTAACCTGTCTTCATGCATTAATGTCAAAATCTGTTCCACCTTGGCCGGAGTGGCAAAAGATAGATTGTGCCTATCGTAATATGCATCCTAGGTTGAAAATTTCATTTCGCATTGATGACATTCGTAATTTTGAACATTTAGAATCGGTGGCAACTAGATGTGAAGACGTATATCTGTCAGCTCAAACTTTTCATGCTCCTCCTTTACCAGAAAAGTCCTTAGAATCAGGATTAGCTTATCATCCTATGAAAACCAATCGTTCTCGAATATTATCCTCTAAGGCTATGATGTGTGACGAAATGGATGATACAGAAAATGGGGAATTATTTGGACTTGAACCTTTGACACTTTCCTCTCAATTGTCACGAGATGATCCAGAAAAGAAAGCAAAAATGGGAAATAGATTATCTAGATCTGTGAAAAAGAAATGTTCAAATGTTCCTATAAAGTCAACTATAGATGGCTCAATTGAAGAAAAAAATGTGATCTGTTGGAATTGTGATAGAGAGGGTCATATGTTTAGAGATTGTCCTGAAACTTTGAAAATATTTTGTTATCGCTGTGGTAAAAAGGGAATGACTAAGATAACTTGTTCTTGCTCAAAAAATGTCTCTGGGAGTCATTAGATCGGACTGCGATGACCCCCACAGAAAAATCATTTACAAGTCCGAATAGTAAAAAAATCATTCCAACCGATTCTTCCGATGGATTTTTAGATATTTGGACTGATGGATGTTGTATCGGAAATGGTACAACAGAAGCAAAAGTAGGTATCGGAGTTTATTTTGGTGAAAATCATCCAATGAATGTTTCTTGTCCTGTCTATGATGGGAAGACAAACAATTATGCAGAAATTGAGGCAATAATTATAGCAGGAGAATTAGCTAAGCAAATGGGTTACAGAAAAATTTGTATACATTCCGATTCTCAATTTGTGATACAATCAATTACTAAATGGATACCTTTTTGGAGAGGAAATGATTGGAAAGACAACAAAAAGAATGAAGTGAAAAATCGGAAAGAATTTGAACGCTTGTTAAATATAATGAGAGAGTTTGAACAAGTAGAATGGAAATATGTAAAGGGTCATTCTGGTGTACTGGAAAATGAACGGGCTGATGAATTAGCACGAAAAGGAGCTGAACAATTTAAATTGCCAAAAGAAAATGAGAATAACTTTGTAAATCCACCATACATACGAGAAGTATTTTTGTCGAACTATGAAATTTGTGAAAAAGTGGATTTTCATGATTATTGATTCTCATGTTGGAGTACATAAATTTGATGTAATGTTAGATTCAGGAGCTACTAGAACATTCATAGACAATGTGATATTTGAAAAAGTGATGAGATATAATTTTCCTGTGAGGTCTATTTATGTAAAAGTTAGGTTAGCTAATGGACAATCTGAAATATCTAACCGAGAAATTGTTCTTCCTATGATTGTCAGAGGAAAAAGTTGTGAAATAACTGTTTGTGTATTATCATGTCTTCCGATTTCATGCGTAGCTGGTCTTGATTTCCTTCGAATTTTTGGAATTCAAATTGATTTTTCTATACCATCTTGGTATTTCTGTGATAAACCTTCCGATAGATTTCAATTTAGATCAAGAACAACTGATCATGAGAATAACGTCTGTGGTCTGATATTGATCGATTCAGCTCAAAAAGAAACTCTCAAAAAATTGCTAGACAAAGATATAATAGTGACTGGAGATATTTTGCCAGTAACCTCTTTAATTAGACATAGTATTGATGTTGGTGGTCATGTTCCGATTAAACAAAAATTTCGTAGAGTTTCGCCTATTATTTATTCTAAAATTTGTGATGAAGTAAACAATATGTTGAAACAAAGAATAATTGAATATTCCGATAGTGAATGGTCTTCGCCTATTGTGATGGTGCGAAAAACTTCTGGAAAATATCGTTTCTGTTTGGATTATCGAGAAGTAAATAAAATATCGAGAAAAGATGCATATCCATTACCTCGAATAGATGGAATTTTAGATCAATTACGTAGAGCTAGGTATATTTCCACAATCGATTTGAGTCAGGCATATTACCAAATACCTATGGAGAAATCTAGTGAAATTATAACTGCATTTGCTGTTGAAGGTAGAGGTCTTTTTCATTTCACTAGGATGCCTTATGGACTAACTGGGGCACCTGGTACATTTCAACGACTTATAGATCAAATAATTGGTTCCCACATGAGTCCATATGTCTTTTGTTACTTAGATGACATTATTATAGTTACTGAAAATTTTAACGAACATCTTGAATGGCTACATAAGGTCTTATATAATCTTAAAAATGCAAATCTCACAATTAACCGAGAAAAGAGTCATTTTTGTTGTTCTTCAGTAAAATATCTGGGATTTATTGTAGATGTAGATGGAATTCACATTGATCCAGAGAAAATCTCTCCAATATTAAATATTCCGATACCCAAGAGTATAAAACAAGTTCGATCTTTTTTGGGAATGGTATCGTGGTATAGACGTTTTATTTCCGATTTAGCTACTTTAGCTGAACCAATTACTAGACTATTGAAGATTGATTGTAAATGGAAATGGACTGACGAACAAGATTATTCTTTTTCTGGAATTAAACAGAAATTAACTTCCGCTCCACTATTATCATATCCGGATTTTTCTTTACCCTTCATGATACAAACAAATGCAAGTTGGGTCGGTTTGGGAGCTGTATTGACACAACGTCATGATGATTTCGAAAAAGTGATAGCTTTCGCTAGTAGAACGTTGAGCAAACCAGAGAGAAAATGGTCTCAGACTGAGAGAGAATGTTTGGGAGTTTTATGGGCTATAAAAAAATTTAGACCTTATGTTGAAGGTTTTTTATTTACGATAGCTACAGATTCCGATAGTATAAATTGGCTCATGAAACTGAGACAACCGACTGGTCGATTAGCTCACTGGATTGTGGAATTACAAAGTTATGATTTTGAACTGATTCGTAGATCTGATATTTCGACTCGAGTACCCAAAGCCTTATCTGAGTTTCCTGAAGAAAATTGTGAATTGGCATATTTGATGCAAATGAAATTAGATTCCGATACTTTTCGAGACAATAATGATTCTTGGTATAATCGTAGGTTTTCAGAAGTTTCGAAATATCCAGATAAAAACCCTGACTGGAAAATTGATAATGGATTGTTATACCATTTGAGACCAAATCCAATTATAGAAGAAATTATTCCCGATTTGAATGCTTGGAAATTGGTGATACCTATGAAATTTCGTATTGATATCTTGAAAGAATGTCACTGTTCTCCCCAAACTGGTCATTTGGGAGTGGAGAAAACCTGTCATCGTATTTTGCAATTATATTACTGGCCAAATTTATTTAGAAACATTTCCGATTTTGTGAGAAAATGTGAAATTTGTCAGAAAACAAAAGCTGACCAGCGTGGTCCATCTGGTTTGATGACGTGGCGACATTTTGACAAACCTTGGTCAGTAGTTGCTGCAGATATCATTGGCCCTCTTCCTACTAGTAAATCTGGCTATTCTTATTTACTTGTGATGCAAGATCTTTTTACTAGATGGATAGAATGTTGCCCATTACGAAGAGCCACAGGAAAGAAAATTTCAGAAGTGTTTTCCGATTTAATAATTAATAGATGGGGTACACCAAATAAAATTCTTACTGATAATGGAACAGAATTTGTTAACGTTGATATTTCTAAATTAACTCAGGATTGTGGGATACAGCAAATGACAACGCCTATTTATAATCCTAGAGCCAATCCGGTAGAACGAGTAAATAGAGTAATGAAGAGTATGATTGTTTCTTTCGTTGGGGAAAACCACAGAAATTGGGATATACATTTACCAGAATTCAGATTTGCTTATAATACAGCCTATCATACGAGTTTACAAGCTACACCAGCATTTATGAATTTTGGTCGTGAGTTATCTTTGGAAAACAATCTGCGTTCGAACTTGGAAAATTCCGATATTCCGATGGAATTAGACCCTGGAAATTGGAAAATTCGTATGGAAAAACTGAATACCTTGAGAAAATTGATTGAGTTAAATATTAGAGATGCGCATGAACAACAGGCTCATCGTTACAATCTGCGTCGTTATCCAAAACATTTTCACGAAGGACAATTGGTTCTATCCAGAAACCGAGTCTTATCATCTTCTGTTAAGGGATTTGCGGCTAAATTGGCGCCAAAATATGCAGGGCCATATAGAATCAATAAATTATTGTCGCGTAATGTTTGTGAAATTTCCGATTTAAACAATCAACGTATTATTAAAGTATCAATTGATGATATTAAACCTTACATTAATTAAAATATTGAAATTTATTTAGGTACTAGTTGTTGAATCATGGAAAACAATAATTTAACTAAACCAGTTAGAACAATCTATTTACGATTGGAAGAGTCCCGAGATGAAGTTCTGCAATTGGATGTTCCGATATTGATTGATTTGCTGAAGATGAATCCATATGAGTCATTGGGATTATTCCGATCTCCGCTCGTAGATAGACTTCTGCAAGATCCTGGTCTGATGATTGTGATTCGTGAAACATTGAAGTTGTTGCAAGGACGAACTGGAACTTCCCCTGCATTAGCCATCGAAAATGCACCCTTAGATGTATTCGGACATGTGGGGATACACTTGTTATCGAGACACGAGGATCCTGATTTACGTCCACTGAAAAACGCGAATTATTTGACAGACTTGCAAGCATCAGAAATTGATGGAGGGACGAGAAAAAGGCCTATGAATACGAAGAATCACCCTGAAATGAACATGAGAAGGAAGACAACTGGAACACTCAAATTTCCGGGAGAAGATACAATTGGGATTAATCCAGGTTCAACTATTACAACAATGAAATCAATCTTGAGAACTGAAATTGATTCACCTATTGAACATAAGTCCAAAAATTCTATTGCTTTTTCTCAAAATCCTGTAGCCAGTTGTTCTGGAATAGTAACTCTCCCACGACAAATGTTGAGAGTTCAATCTGGAAGTGGATTTATAGAGGTAGACTTAACTCGTAAGATTTATCCGAAATCAATTGCAGAGAAATGTGGGGAATCAATGAATCTGACTGAGTCTACACAGATCGATTCTTTAGAGAAAAGCCCTACTATAACCACCAAAGATTTGTCAAAATTTTCGATTAAAACAACTCGTCGGCCATATAATCCGGGATGTTACCTTTGCAGTAAATTGGATCATTTTTACTCTAAATGTCCAAAACGAAATACTGATCACGAACAATTCTGTTTCGGATGTGGCTATCCAAATGTCACCCTCCGTAATTGTCCTTACTGTAAAGATGATTGGAAAGCGGGGAAGAGAGAACATCGTGCAGATTTCTTGGACGAAAACAGAAAATCTTCTGCATAAAGTTTTTGAGACTGAGAGACGGATAATGACGTTATGAGTAATTTCATTATATTAAACGTTTTATTTTCTTTGATTTTGAAGATTTGAAAAGATATGAAAATCATACAATTTTTTTTTGTTTCGTTTAAATATGAGTTAGTGATAATTCTCACCTAAATTTCTCAATTGTTTAATCTTAGTCACTTATTTTGCATACTTTTCGTTTTTGTTCCGATATTTCCGATTATATATAACTATATTTGTTCCGATATTTCCGATTATATATAACTATATTTGTTCCGATATTTCCGATTATATATAATTATATTGTGATCCAAGAATATTTTTTTATACTTGAAAGATATTGACCTTTCTGATAACATAACTGGTAAATTGATATAATAATGTTTTATGTTTATTTTGATACCAATACTGATTTATAAATTTAAATTGTAATTTTCGACTATAAATAAAAAGAAATCTTATTTCTTTAGTTAATATATTGTATGTTCATTTCCCTTAATAATTTGTGTTAAAGTTAATTATTATTTTTCTTAAAAAAAAAACACGCAGGGATGCCAACATCTGCATTTGGGGAGTCACGACCCCACGTACCTGAAGTCAAAATAAATCTCCTTTCAATTTGTTTTGAAAGACAGATTTTTCTATTATCTCGCAGGGATGCATGACAGCAGCATTTGGGAATTTACGAACCCACGAACCCGATTTGTTAAGAAAAAAAAAAAAAAAAGAGATTTTGTTTTTATTGTTCCGATAGTGTTTGTGGATTCGTCCGAAAAATTTTGAGTAAAACAAATTTCTTTATGTTATTATTGAATTTAAGGCAATATAATCTGATCATTGATAATTTGATGTATTGTTCCGATTAAATTTTCATTATGAAAATTATATGTGTCTTTTATGTTAATCTTTGGTTCGATATGAAATTTAGTCTTTTGGTTTTGTTTGATGTAAATCTATTGGTACAAAAATTTTAAGTTTTCTAAAGAGAAAAGAATTCATTTTGTTAATAAAACGAGTTTTGCTTATTTATTTACATAGAAGTTTCTCATATTTAGTAATATCCCCATTAGGGGTATGGATTGTGACGCTGCTTTTCGAGCCCGTCAAAAGAAATAATTGTTGGTACTAATTTCTTTTGATTTGAGTGGTTTTTGGAGTTATAAATAAAAGCGGCAACTGGTTTTTGGATTGAAGTTATGATAAAGTTTCTAGTATGAGTGTGATATATCGATTTTTATTTTTGTATTTATTCATTTTATTTATATTATTTTGATGTTTTCAGTAAATTTTCTTTTTATGATGTATGGCTGACTGGAGAAACCTCGCCAATTGGTACACACAACGAGGGACATCTTCGAGTATGGATAATTTTTGGAGCCATTGGATGGAGATTTTGGTCTGGGGAAATTGCCCTGTGAACCACTAACGCCTCTAAACTCAGACGTGTCATAGTCAACAAGCTACCAACTGAATCCAGAAATTTGCCTGAAAAATAGTGTCGATCGCATCTCTGAGATGGCAACTTGGAATATCATCTGTGAACGAGAAACTACAGCCATATTTTCCGATGCCCAATTATTTATTTGAAATATTCCCGGGCAATTAACATATCAATTTCCGATTTGGTTGAAAATTGGTGCATCCCAAGCCTCAAATTTGTTTGAGAATGATGCTCTTCATCTGCTTGCTGTGGTTCGACACCGATTATGTTGAATTTCAATCTTTCGAAGGCATTCGAACTCCTTTGCTGGTGCTAGTGGAAGATACGTTGAGTGATTTGTGGATACAACACTAGCGAGATTTCTTTCCGATGGAGTATAGATTTGGAATCACAGAC
>JABFOZ010000005.1:0-20919 GCA_022817625.1 Calliscelio sp. ZL-2020 | reverse complement strand
TCACAAATGCACACTTCTCATTACTCGGCATTCCGTAATATTGTTGACATTTGTATAAAGGATGATCGCTACCACACTTCACACATTTCGAACGTTGAACTTCAACCGCGTTGACTTGTCGTTCGTTTATTTCTGTCAAAAGATCTTTTGCCAATTGTTAAAGATTCTTTAGCAACAGGCATAGATTCTAATGTAATAATTTGATTATTTAGAAACTTTTTGAACAAATCTAAATCCGGATAATCAACCGAATCCCCAACGTACTTTTCCCATTCTAATCTGAGTTTATTGTCAAATTTTTTAACTAAATTAAATATTAAAATTGGATCCCAATTTTCAACTTTAATTGGCACATTCTTTAAAGAGTCTAAAACTAATTGTAACGTGCTGCCAAGTTCCTTCAAATTCTGCAAACAATCGAATTTTACGTTGGGAATATCATCTAATTTATTCAATAGATTTGACACGATAATACGTATTATTTTGATAGCGCGACTTTAATGCCGACCAGGCCGATTCATAGTTGTCACGCGTAACTGTCAAAACTTTGATTATATTAGCCGCGTCTCCCGACAAACATGATTTTAAGTATTGGAACTTTTGTACTGGCGTTAATGAATTATTACTATGAATAACACTTTCAAAGATGTCATGAAATGACATCCATTCAGTGTAATCTCCTCTAAATTTCGGTAATTCTAATTTAGGTAATTGTGTAAAGTTCGCTGTATTAACCGTTTGGATTACATTCTCATTCGAACTCATTGAAACATCCGACACTGTTTCCGACTTTAATTTGTCTATATGATCCGTTAAATAAGTCTCTATATTTTCAAATAACGCTGAAATTATCGAAAATTGATTCTTTGTATAGTAATTCGCCGTTTCTCTTTCCTTTTCGGACAACGAACCGATGATCTTTCCGTGCAGCGCGCGCGCCTCATTATATAAGTTTTCCGATCGCGTCAATCGTTGCGTTAAATATGTAACTGTAAAGTTACTAATTCCCCTTTTTTTATTTAAAGTTCACGGACAATTCAAATTTAATGGCTAGTTGAAATATATATATCAACACATATTGATACTCGATTAGGAAACACTTAAAATGACAACTCGTATTTATTAATTTCAAATAATTTACTTTATTTAATTAAAAAAAATCAAATTCTAATAAAAATACAAGAATTTCAAAGAAAAAAATCATCCGTCCATTCTATGCAACAGAACGCTCATACTGTTCATACAATTCAAAACTGAATATTAGTTTGGTTGGTGAGTTAGTCACCCAGATTCTAGGCTGGCTAACCAGATGGATAAAAAAAGGAGATACCTAAGATACTTAGCGTTAGATTGGAAGGTGATTTTATTAATAAATTGAGGAC
The DNA here is from genome assembly GCA_022817625.1 of Calliscelio sp. ZL-2020. Taxonomy (NCBI): domain Eukaryota; kingdom Metazoa; phylum Arthropoda; class Insecta; order Hymenoptera; family Scelionidae; genus Calliscelio; species Calliscelio sp. ZL-2020. The sequence goes on along the minus strand of JABFOZ010000005.1, from coordinate 19,537 downwards.
AAATATCAAACGGTCAAGACAATAAAACTCATCAGAATCTCGATGCTGGCGACCTCTGCTACCATGCCGTGGCTCTGGAGTACAGCTGATCCCGCTGGCAACGAACTCACGACCGTCGATTGACACCACAGACTCCTTGAAGGAGCACCACACACCACCAAACAAATCACCAGAAAAGAAAAAATAACACCGAAGTAGCATAAGAGTCCCATCCGACCAACAACTTCACTGACCGACCGACTTTAAAATCAGAATTATCCGACCGCCGTTTTCCGCCGTATTTTTGGTCGCTATCAGAAGCGAACTGACTTTTCAAATTGTCGCTTGACCGGCCGTCACCGTGCATCGAGGGCCGGTCCTAATTCGAGGCGTGACAATTTTCCTTATCTGCGCGATCTAAAGACTCGCACGCAACCATCCTAATGTATTCCCTTTCCTCAATACAAGTTAATTTCAAGCGTTCGATTTCAAATCAAACGTCAAACACTTCAAATGATTTTAATATCCGAATTTAATTTCAATAAGCTTTATAACAAAAACGAACTAATAAATGCAATAATAATAAAAAAATAAAATAATACATTTAATTTTTAGTTGACTTTTGAACAACTTGGAACCGGACAAATTTTGCTTATCTGACAAAGCAAACGGTTGTCAGCAAAACCTTCTTGTACAATTTATAATTAAAATGTGAATTATAATGAAAAATCATAAACCCTTTAATTATTATGATAATTTATGGAAATTCATTTTATTTTCTTATGATGTCTTATGAATTATTATGAATCTCCGAAACTTATTGTTGAGTCATGAATTCTTATGAAAAATCATAAACTCTTTAATTATTATGATGTTTGATGAAATTTCATCATTTGTTTTTATAATCTCTTATGAATTATTATGAAATTAAGAAATTTATTATTGAGTCATGAATTCTTATGAAAAATCATAAACCCTTTAATTGTTATGATAATTTATGGAAATTCATTTTATTTTCTTATGATGTCTTATGAATTATTATGAATCTCCGAAACTTATTGTTGAATCATGAATTCTTATGAAAAATCATAAACTCTTTAATTATTATGATGTTTCATGAAATTTCATAGTTTGTTTTTGTGATCCTTCATGAATTATTATGAAATTCAAAAATGTATTATTGATTCATGAATTCCTATGAAATATCATAATACCTTTAAGTACTATAATGTTTTATGAAATTTCATAGTTTGTTCTTATGAACTGTCATGAATTATTATAAAATCCAGAAAATTATTGCTGATTCATGGTTTCTTATGATAAATCATAAACTCTTTAAATATTATGATAATTTATGGAATTTCATTGATTTTTTTATGGTTTATTATGAATTATTATGAAACGCAGAAATTAATTGGTGATTCATGAATTCTAATGAAAAATAAAAATCCAATAAGTATTACGAACCCTAGCGGAACATGCTACGACGATGTTACGAAGATTTATCGTCGAACATCGTCGTGACATCGTTGGAACTTACTTTGATGCAATTTCTTATAAGCAAATAGTATTTAAATTGTATTTACTATTGTTGATACTGAGTTTAATTTTACTTTGGGATTTTGAAATTAAATTTTGGATTTTGATTTTGGATTATGGTTTTGGATATTAAATATAGATTTATTTGACTTTAGAATAAAATTTTAGAATTTGGTTTCGGATTTCGATTTCCGAATTTGATTTTGAATATTTGATACTAATTTTAAAACTATATTTTTAATTATAGATTTTGGAATTCGATTTTGGATTTTGATATTGGACTTTGATTTTGAATTGTTGACACTGATATTAAGAATATATTTTTGATTTTGGTTTTTAGAGTTTGATTTTGGATTTAAGAATTGCATTTTGCAATTTGAATTTTATTTATTGATTTTTAATTAAAAAATTTAGATTTAAAAAATCGAATTCAAAATTTAAAATTTGACGATGTTCGACAATAAACCGTCGTAACATCGTCGTAACATCTTACGCTAGGGAAACTCAAAAATGTATTTATGATTAATGAATTTTTATGAAAAATCGTAAACCCTTTAAGTATTATATTATTTTAAAAATGATACGCATATTTCAATCATAAAATTTGTACGCATACTTCGGGGTTTAATGCATGATTATCTCGTTACCATACAATTTTAGTAACTAATTTTCCTTAAATCACTCAATTAATATGTATTAAATGAATTTGTGAGGATATTTCAAAATAATTTCAAACTTAAGTTAAGGTGTTAAAATGTATTTACATTTTCACATATATATTAAATACAGTATGTACAACAATTTTCAAGAAAATACAGTATTATCCTTGGTGACAACACATTATTTTGGACCAATTCAAACATCATTTTCAGAATTGCAAAAACTAAACATGGTTACAAGACATAATTATCATTCGGAGGTACGCAAATATAATTAGCAGAATCATCATCTATTATTTTCAGGTTGACAACTTTTGTCTTTATATCAGTTATACGTAGATGGAGAGTGCAGTTGTTGACAGAAATAATACGAAAAATGTGTGGAACATCACAAACATTTGAAGCCTGAATGCGCACAGGATAAATTTGAACGTTACACTGCTCATCAGTCACATTAAAAGATACAATTCTTCCGAATGCACCGTTAGTTAATTGTATGTAAGTGTCATCACTTTTTCGTGCTCTTTTATATAATATACTGTGATACATTTTATCTTTGTAAATACATTTCGCATAAGTATGGTTTATTCCATTTGAGTCACTATTTTTTTCCGATCCGAATAAAACTGCGCCTTCCTTTGTCTGTATAAAATCTGTTTTCAATTTACGACGTTCGAATAAACTATTGCAATAAAATTTACTAACTACATTGTCCTCTAGTTTTGCAATTTCAACTTTCAACTCATTAAATTGTAATGTTTTGTTAGTTAATTGGCGCATTACACCTATTGGCCCAGATACTTTTTCTTTCAAATGTCCGATGTTACTTTCAAAACTAAATGTCGAAGTAGCCCATAGGGGCCCATTCGCACGCACAAGATCTGTAAGGTGTAAAAGTATATGTACGTTGAAGGTCATAAATGTTTTACCGTAGTTTTCTTGACAGTCAAATACAAATTGAAGTATATCAATTTCGGATTCCAACAACATTAATTCTGTTATTTCTGTAGATAATAATTTGTGAACACTCTTAACTAACAGAGAATATGATTTCAACAAATCATCACGCAAAATATTCGATAAACAGGGAATACTGTGAAACAGTAACCAGTATTCCCAATCCGAAGCTTTCCAGTGTTTCATGCTTTTTAAATTTCCTGGATGACGATGTATTTCTTTCGTTGGTTTCAGTGAAAGGAGTCTTTGCAGGATTTGTCGAATTTGATCTTTTGTCAAAATATTAGTCATCCAATAAATCCAGAGTTGTCGAACGACACCAAGAAGGCCACCATGCATATACTCAGCACTGAAACCGTCGACGCAATCAACGTATTCTAGTGATATTAACTGTGATTTCCCTTTGACACCGTTGACTGTTTTTATTCTATATCTCTTCTTTGATTTACTAAGTTCCATTTCATTTAGCATTTCAGCATTTATAGCATCAACAACATATTTTGCATGCGTACGCCTTGCTGCTGTTTTATCTGTTAAGGGGTATTTTACATGACCATTAACAAGTTCGCCCGAAATGCAACACCAACTGCATGCATGGTATCCGCTATGTTGTAATCTATTTTGAAGTACGGGACGAGCAACGGAGTCAACAGGAAAGCACAAAACAAAAAAATAAAAAGTTATTGGTTCGCCAAATTTATTTACAACTGTTATACCATTGGAGCTCAATTTGTTCATTGAATCAGTAAAATATTTTAAGTGTAAATTCATCAACTGTGGTTTTGGTTCAGTAGTGGTATAAAATAACGCTGATAATAAAAATGTTTTTTGTCGCAATTTCATGGGCAATTCATTTATGGTCAGCTGAATAGGCCATAAACTAAAGTCACTATTGTTAAACATTTTTCCGCCGTCTAAATTAACATTGAAAGATAAAACTAAATTAGAGTCGTCTATTATTGTTCTAAGTGGGTTTGTTACATATCTCTTTGCATCATAAACGTCGCGAATAATTTTATTTTCCGAAATGTCCCTATTCTTAATTTCATGTACGCTATCTACTAAACATTCTTGAATCAATTTATCTTCCAATAATAATTTCAACTGATATTCGATATCTATTAAAGTAAAATGATTTTCGGATAAAGAGGACAAAGTTTTCTCCGTTTTGCATTTCGGGCAAAGTTTGCGCTATTATTTTTAAAATTATTGACCAATATTGGATCATCTAATGCAACGTTACATTTACTACAAAAAAATACGTAAGATGCATGTTCCCCTACAGGATTTAACAATTTTCCTAATGAATATTTACTGAACTCAGAATTTCTAAATTCTGAACCTGCCGCAGTTTTACATAATTCGAACACAGCAAATCTAGCATCTTCACATAGATTATACCTCAACGCAATAGACTGAATCATTAAAATAATATCCCAAACTGAACACCCAGATTTTTCAAACATAACCCAATCACGCAATTCTACAATACTTTTTTTATTCGATGTAGATTCCATGTCGATTTTGGGTTTCTCGTTATTACGTGAATCCTCCTGTATGTCCATAATAGTATCAATGTCATCTTGTATAGCAGTAATCGAGTCGTCATCGGAAAGAAAATCGTCAGATAATATTTCACTCACGTGAACAGAATCGGGTGTGGAAGATCGTACCGATTTTGAACTACTATCGGGAATGTCATTATCTACATTTTCTGGAAAATAATCATTCATTTTCAAACATATATTAAAACATTATTAATTATTGTACATAATATTCATCAATTCAATTACTTGAATTCATATTTTGAAAATGTACCTCTCCAAGGTAAAACTATTTATTAATTCAAGGTGAAAAATATATTTAATAAACATTAATATTAAACAATTATATTCATCCCTAAGGAAAATCGTTAATAATAGTTATATAAATTTATTTTTCGTAATAATAATGATCGATGCCTTATTGAAATTCAATTACTTTGGACGGCCGTATGCAATCTCCCACAAAATGGTCATTAATTTATTTTCAGGTCATTAAAGACACATGTAATCTCCCACAAAAATTAAAAGTCATTAAGATATACGGGGTGTAAATTTTAAGTTGACAAACCTAAATAACTCAAAAATAAGTTTCACACGAAAAAATGCGTAGAATCCAAAGTTGATTATTTTCAAGGGGGACAACTGCTGGTGCATCAGGAGTTACCATTTATCGCCATAAGGAAGAAAGGGATAATAAAAGTCGTATCCCAGTCAACCACAGTTGTCACAGTGACGTCCCTGTGACTTCACGGCGACGTCACAAACGTTACACAGGCGTGTCACATGCGAGTCAAATGGGACGCTCTTTTTCCCTTTCAGTGTGTCAAGAATGTGACGTCACAACTGCGACGTCACAGGGACGTCATTGTGACGTAACAAATGTGACGCCACAATGACTTCACGGCGACGTCACAGAAGCGTCCCAAGGACGTTACAGTGACATCACAATGTGACTTTATAGGGACGTATTTAATTAGTGAATGTTAATTAGTAATTATACATTTTTTCGTGTGAAGCTTATTTTTCGAGTTATTCTGGTTTGTCAACTTAAAACTTACACCCTGTATATTCAACTTTTCTTGCGTTCGGGTGGGCTAGTCTTGTAAGATTTAAATATTGTTGATAGTTTGCGGCCTTCGGCCGGGTAGGGCCAGCCCCTCCCCCCTCCCTACCAAACACTGTACTGTGTTACAATAAATATATGATAAATACATGAACAGGAAACACGTGAAAAAAGTTTTTATGTAGCATTTAAATTACATCTTATATTTTTACACCAGTTGTAATATCGTGCCTATAAGTTTATTAATCTAAATCAAAATTCTTCTAATTAAACTAAAAGAAATAACTAAAAAGGTACTTTTTATATCAGAAAAAGAATATGGATATTAACACACTATCTGTACAAACGCTGCAATCGCTTCTAGGCGAGATTATACCGTAAATAGTACGCATGTAATAGTGCTGCCATTTGAAAAGCATTGATGGGCGTGCCTATTATTTAGTTGTGTGTAGCGAATTATCGTGGAGGGGATGCGTGAATACAGAATAAGTGTTAAAGAAATGATCAATCAAAATAATAAGACCCTCGTATTAATTTACGGTTACATCCCACAAGTAAGTGTGGCTGGCAGACTTGGAGGTGTGTGCACAGGTGATGCCGGTGTAAATATGTTAGTTTAGACAATAGCAATAGCGTAATAAACTACGAAAAATTTATTTTTGAATAAACACGAGAGTCACATACTGGATGATACTGTAAATAGGCAAATTATATAGCATTATTTGAAAAAATGCAAAACGCTCGTATAATCCAAAGTTGCTACAAAATATTGATGAAGGGCACAATTATCTTAATGAGAAAAAAACGAAAACTAATAGAGACGAGGACTTCCTGCTGATTAATGACAAGAACAAAAATGTAATTGATTTTGGTTGTAAGAGTATATTATTTTTTATGCAGTGCAGTAAAATATTAGCAGTCGGTTGTTTTAATTATTGCACTAAGTTTACCCAAATTTTTACTAATTACTATTTCATTAATCAGTTTCGTTTGATTAATAATTTATGTAAAGAAAGTGGGTTCTGGTTATGTCCGTAAAAAATTGTTGATTTTGAGATAAGTATACACAATGCTATTATAGACGTTGTGGCCTGCAGCAAAAATCACATAAAAAACCAAATATTGAGCACTTTCATAAGTTATTAATGTTTGTGGGAGATTACATGAGTTATTTTTAAATTGAGAAATATGAATGTGGGAGCTTATATCACTTATATTTAGAAAGTTGTATTTTTCATGCGGGAGTTTACAGGTGTTTTTTCCTTAATTACATTTATTGTGGGAGTTTACAATCTTCCCTTTGGACATGATATTGTGAAATATCAAAAAAAAAATTAAATTAAAAAAATTTTCAGCCCGCGGGAAAGGACTGAAAGGCGATAGTTCCACTTTCCTCCGCTACGCCAAACACAAAATATATTGAATCGATAATTGCCGCGAAAAACGTGCACTTTTCGAATTTTATCTTTTTCGGATGTCAGTATTTACATTTTATTATCTTTGTCATATTTTGAAGATGTGTGTTCTTCGTGGCGACCATCAGAATATGCGTTAGACTTAGTTTTACGGGACAGGCGAACACGGTATAAGAAAGATACTTATTATAAAATTATTATTAGTCCTTATTTTTCAATTATTTCTTCTATTTTTTTGTATTTTATTATAGATTTAGATAATCCGTCTTTATCCTTTAGATTATTAGCAATATCTGCAAATAGTTTTTGAAAAATAGATCATTAAAGTAATATACCTAGTTTCCCCTTTTTCTGCCTCCACTCTGTAGAACGATGTACCAATACATTATTTTCTTCAGATATAATTATTTGATTGGATTGAGTCTCAATTTTAGTACGGATCAAAGAATGTGGGTCCATATTTTCTATCTTTCTGTAGATACATGAATAATATATCGTTAGTATAATTAATCTTTCATGCTTTGAAATATACAAACAGACAATCAAGGGCCGTTTTTATTTGATTTATAATGAATTTTTATTGTTTTATATTTTTTTAACTTTTAAAATGCATAATAACATAATACTTACGATGTTATGTAGTTCCAGAAATTATTGCGTTAAATTCATTCAGTAATACTGTAATTTTTTTAAATGTGTATATTCCTTTATATCTGCAAATAAATAATAAAATAGTATATATATGCACAAACTAAAAAACGTAAAAAAGGGTTTGGGCAAAACAAACATATAATAGAAAATAAAGTCTGCTAATGAAATAATATTTAATATTTATGGTAGATGTGCTCGTAAGGTCAGGGACAAACTGTGATTAAATGAAGTCCATAAATTGAACTAGTTAATGTAAGCCCTCAATTGAATTTACAGGTCTGGCAGACCCAATTGAACAAAAACACCAAAATCATAATTATGTATGTAAAACAAGGAAATTAAAAATTATATGATCAATTGTGGGATAATAGTAAAATAGAATAGCATTTCTGTACATTTCCATTGGTACATGTGCATTTATACCACTAATTCAATTTGTAATGTTATTTGTTGTAAACCAAACCAAGGTTTTTCTAGAGGTTAGACAAGGCCAAATGACCTGAAACTTTGGCAAGTTGTAAAGGAGAGTTTTATCTCCAGAGGACTTTTTCAGATTTTCGATACGATAAAAATTTACGAAATGCCCCACATTTGAAAATTGCCATTTTCTCGTTCAATCCAAGGTGCTCTTTTTTTTCCTCGAGTGTATATTATTTAAAAGTAATACTTATCTGGAGACATATTAATTTTATATTTGTATTAATTATTGTGATTAAGTTTTCTTAGTTTTATTGGCAATATTAACGATTTAGCAAAATATATATTAAACTTAAATGATAATTTGACTAGCGTCAATCAAAATTCAGCCATATTTCATCGTATTTCACAAGAGATACGACCCAGAGAAAAAAAAACGACTCGTTTGCGACTCGTTTTCGAGTCAGAATTTGGTTTAACAAGTATTAAGAATAGACGAGTCGAAAACGAGTCGGAAACGAGTCGGAAATTAGTCGTCATATTGTAAGCATATTTGTTACTAGTATAGACGAGTCGTAAATGAGTCGTAATCGAGTCGCAAACGAGTCGTTTTTTTTTCTCTGGGGATGTTTTAACTAAAAAATCTTTCTTATATGCACGGGAAGATTCGGTTTTCTAAACGGAATCGTTATCTTTGACTTTTTGTTATGTCATTATATAGTTTTTTTATATAAATCTATATATTATAAAAAAGCGAAATATCTTATTAAAGTTGTCAACAACCTAAACTCTCCATAAAAGCCCATGTAAAAATGTCATTTTTAGAGCTCACTTCAGAAACATTTATCTGGATAATTCGTACGGGTAGGTCCATTATTTATTTTTTTTTTTTTTGGAAAACTTTAACTTGTATTGTCATTTATTTATATATAAAAATTAGCATTTTCTATATTCATCAACATTTTGCTATAACATCCTTAAGATGCGAAAACGACTCCAATATTGATATCAATAAAAATATGAAACATGAATTGAAAGTATTCATTAAAATTCCGCCAGGATAACAAGAGTACACGACTGGCCAAAATGACTTCAACCAGCTTGGCTACTAATTCGGAACACATACTTTTTCAGAAAAAGTTCTTCAACAGCCTAAACTTTAGATGCTGTATGTATAAGTTGAAACTGAATAAACCTACATAAATGAATTTTGAAAATAAGAAATGTTCTAATGTACTTCCTCGAAAGTAGTTCTTTTTTTAGTTTTGCACTAATACTACAAAATTATACAATTACTTTTATTACCAAAAATATATAAAATAACATTTTCAACAACACATCAACTAAAAACTAATTATTAAAATCATTTAATGTATCTATTCATTCTTTTGTATTTAAATAATAAAAGTTTTTAATAACAACTTAATCTATGTACAAGTCTTTGAAGTCGAATAATGTTTTTTATAGACGGTTTTTTTCCTCTTAAACTATAGATCAACAACACAAGTGTTTGAAAACTAACCTTTTTATTGTATTTTATAATAATAACCTCGTTTAAAGATGATAACATATCCTATATGCATATCAATGCATTGTCCGTTTGCAATCAATATCTACTTCATACGTCTATATTGTTTTTACACCATGTTCTGTCCATTTACAAAATTACGGTTTACTGCTTATTTTCTAGGCGCCCGTGTTGAGATATCTCTAAACATGTGAACGTGAAAGTTTACACATTAGACATTAATAGCATGAAACAATGAACGTGGCATAATGATCATTTGATACCAAGAAAGAGAGACAGGACAGAGCTGCACGGACCTCTCTATCTTCACCAAACCATTGTGTTTGCAATACTGCAACTGTTTTTGTTTTCCACAACCATACCCGAGAGAAAAAACTGTTTTTGTTTGTGTCAACACGTTCTATCATATTCAATAACATTTATTGAATTTCTTTATGTGATCGTAGTATTTCAATAATTTACTGACTGTTACTGTGCAATTTTAATGTAAGTACACTTATCTGTTAAAGAGCATTTTTAGTAACAATTTATTTTTGAATTATAAACATAAAATAATTGAAGGAAATTCATCGAACTTGCTTGTTTATGTTTACAAAAATTAATTCAGTTTTACAACGGAAAATACATCTATTTTACAAAACAAAGTACATCAGGCGATTGATTCTTTTCGAAAATATATTCTATTATTATTTATTTAATTTCATAAAAAAAGATAATTTAAACTGTGCAACTGAAATTATGTTTGTAAACAAAGCAGGCTAGGAGTTTTCTCATTCATTGGGTTTGTATACTGAAATAAACAAATGAAATTACAAAAAAATTTGGTGTGTATATTAATAGTAATTTTAATTTAACAATGCATTCAAAATAAAAATAAGTTATCATGCAATGTAAGAAAAATATAATCGTAATAATAATTTCATTAATAAATATGATATAAGAAAAGCTTATTTATTGTTATTATAATTTATTATTATTAATAACAAATTATTTGGATATTTTTAGATTGGATTTATGCGATAATTAAGACTGCGAACAATGGAAGAAAATTTGTTTGCACAAGTAAAGCTCACGGATGGGACCGTTGACATTGTTAATATAAACCAAATCATTAATTTTAATATATCCAAAATAAAAATAAAATGTTTCAATATAATGTGGTCAGATGAAAGTATTCGACAAGGGAGAATTGGTTTTATTGGAAGTAAGTAGTATTTACGAAAATAAAAAAAATATTACTATTAACTATTTTTTATTAAAAATTAAGAAAAATTTTAAATATTATGTTGTCACCATTGAAAAAATTATATTAATAGAAAAAGGATTTTTTAATTGATATGTTATTTGAAATATATACTACAATTATTATTAAATTAATTTCATAAAATTTCATTCATTTAATTCTTAAATGTTTATAAACATTCCGACATCATACTTTGTAGATTATGTAAAATATTTAATTCATCGGTATTTATTATATTATATTTCATAAGTTTATTTGATAATATTCTGTTTACAGAATCTCGATCGGATGTGGAAAAGTACGCACTAAATAGCAGACAAAAATTTCCACCTATGAATAAATGCGATTCAGCAACAGACTTTAGTGAGGCAGAAGCACAAGTATGATTAATAACGTAATTAAAAATTCGATGAATCTAACTGAACAAATTTATCATATTTTATTATTATTTACAGGAAAAACATGCTATGCAAAAGACCCAAAGTTGTAAGGTTGCTGAAGTTGTGACTCAACAGATTAACAACTTGAAACAAAAAGTGCGTAATACTATTTTCAATGCAATATTTCATAATTTTCTAAAGAATGTCAACATTATAATTAGGATTTCATGTGGCAATATTTATGTATTTTCACTTAAATAAGTGAAAATATGTAGTGTCTACTTTCAAAATCAGCTAACCATAGCTGAACCGCGGATATTATTATAGAAGTCAGAAATAAATTGTCAACTGCGATAAATTTCAGTCAAGTTTTGTAGTAATAAAGCCACTAATGTAATATAATTATAAAATCAATGTACATTAATAGAACTGTTAATATTGTTTATGTTTTATTTTATTTCAGAAAGAGAAACTTTTACAATCTGCTGTAATACCGAAGGAAACGACTGTGGTTCATTCGAAGACTGTTAGTATTGATATTACACATAAATAGTTATCATATTAATTAACATTTTTTTTATTCCGAAAATTATTTTGATCTCGGTACACAGAGACAATAGTAGAGTTTCCATAATACTAACTGGAGCTCTCGCCACTTATCTGGAAATACTATAGAAATTCTATTAATTCTCTGTAAGCAGATAATATAATTTTTGACATAAGATACAAGATATTTAAGAAAAATAGAAACATTTTATTAAAACTAATTAGTATTAAAGATTGTGAATAATTTTATTTCTTGAGCACTGCATAAAATTACTTAAAAGACAATATTCAATCTACAATTGTCAGACGAAATGAAGCTTTATGATAACCATTTTGTAAAATAAACGAATCATAACGTTTACAATAAGTTTCAGAGCGTCAAACATCATTTCCACAGATGATCTGTGAACATGAGACAATTGAAGATAAAACTTGTTCACTTACAATTTGACGATGATTCACCTTACTTTCACATTTTATCAACCTATACCATTCACATTCAAGCTACCTATCATCGACTTTAAAACCACCAATCCAGCTTATTTTCACCGATTATTCTCCTTTTACTGATTGCCGAAGGTTTATTACGTTTATTACGCATGTGAATGAATATTCACGTGCGTAATACACACACACACACACAAATACGTACGCACGTATTAAACTGTCAAATACACCCGATTTTTAGATACTCTACCAGAAATTTGCTATTCTACCTTATACCAACCTATCACCTATTTTAAATCTACCGACTATACAACTTTCATCGACTTATCATCCATATATCTTTTACTTTTAATATCCATAAATTATCAGCTTTCAATCAACTACTTATTTCGCCTTCAATTTACGCATCACTTATATTTAATCCACTTAGAATCCACCGATTAATTAGCGAAAGGATTTAAAATAATCAATTATGTTTTACTTTTTTTTGTTATATAATTTTAAGAAAATAACAGTATGTTTTTACTTGTTTACAATAATAGTACCTATATTTTATATCGTTTCTTTAAAAAGTAACGAGTTCTCGTAACAAGAAATAATTTATTCAATTATGTTAATGATTTTTATTTATTTAGATAAAAGAAAAATGTGAAGATGCGTTTCACCAATCTGTAGATCACTTTGTTGAAATGTCGGAAATTGTGGACTTAGACAAAGCAGCATTTAGTCACGAAACTGAATTTACTCCGGAGAAAGAGGCATTGAGTAAAACAGAGGTAACTTTTTTTATATTCGTATACTTGCAAGAAGTAAATCATGTCTCTTAATTATTATTAACATACTTTCCAAGAAATATAATACTTTTTTTAATTAGACGACGGTATTAACAATTGAATCATCTAAGGATAAGCCATCTATGACTATAGCCGAATCTGTACATCAGGTTGATGAAATTCCTGAAACTGCGAATGGAGAAAAAGATAAAGGCGAAGAGAAGGTATCCTTAACTTAAATTATATGTGAATGTATGCCAAATTGAGTATGAATCATGTCGGCCTGTGTTGATACGTCTGCCGTACCAAGTTGAAATATTTCGTGTGCGAATATTTTTTTCGTAAAGGATTAATAATCCATATACTAAATGATTCGTTTAGATTGAAGCACACGCGACTGACTCAAGTCAACATGTAATTTCTGCGGCTGTAGACAACTCGGCAACACGGTTTGCTGTAGATGTAATTAAGATGGTTATAGAACCAGGCGTAACAGCTTTAATGGAGGACCAAAATACTTCTTATCAGGATAAGAAACTCGAAAAAAAGGTACCTTCTACAAAAGTGAATAATTATGATCTAAATTTTTGTATCAAACAATTTCAGTTAATGCTTATTAAAGTTTATTTGTGATTAATTAAATATTATTATAATGGATAATTACTTTTTATTTCTTTAGGACGTAAACAGTGTCAGCAAAGGATCCAGTGATGATATATTCACGTTTGAAAGTAGCGAAGAAGAAAACGGAGTTTCTGTAGAATTAAGGAGCAGGAGCTGCAGTTCAACTGGAAGATTTTCTAAAAGAAAATCTAGTAATGAGGAAAACAATTCCGCATCAAAAAAGTGCAAAACGGTATAAAAGCAGAATATAAAAACAAATTACGTACTCTCAAATCTCTTGAAATGATTGACGACTCATTTAACCATATTTTACATCGCAAAAATTTGGCAAAATCAATATTAATTATTATTATTAATGTGCTAGGTGAAAATCTGAAGACACTGCACTATTTCACCAAAGCTATTTATTTTAACAAAACATAATCTCTTATAATTGCTTTTACAAAAATCGACACTTGTCGCCTGATTCCTTCATTTCCACGCAACTGCCTTACATATCTCATCTCTCTACTTTCTACTCACCACGCTGGGCTACCAATTATCCCTATAAAAATTCCTTAACAAATTTTACACAAAAAAAATGAATTCAACTACAATAACAATATTTACAGTTACACCGACCTTTATAGAAATATTACAGTTAAATAAACTGCATTGATAATTTCTTGTAAATAATTATTAAGTTGCAGTTAAAACAAATTATATTATTTCATCGTTTAGACATAATAATAATAATAAATATTATTTATCGTGTGAATTGTGCATTGATCAGCTTTTTTTTTATAGTGCACTGGAGAGATTAGAGATTTACAAGGAACAATAAATCAGCTGAAAGAATTAGCAAACCAACAAAAGGAAAGATTATTGATTTTACAGAAAGAAAACTCAAGTCTGAAGAAGAAAATTTTGTACGAGCAAAAGCAAAATGCTGATAATCAACAATTAATTGCTGAAGCCTCCAGAACGAACATTAATTTATATAAGAATGTTATTACCAAAGTGGAAAATCTGGAAGGTTAGTAAAATGAAATAAATAATAAGAATTTCAAATAAACAAAGAAAATTGCAGTGGTACTTCAACAGTCTAACATATCATTCTTGCAAACCATTCCCATTCACGGATTATCTGAGAATAGTCAAATGTAGGGGAAACGTAAATGTAATAAAATAAATGTAATAAAACAATTAAAAAATCTCAATAGCATTGAGAATTTTGTATTATTTTATTAAGGTTTCTATATAATAAAGAAGTATTATTTCGAGATGACCTTTTTTCACTTTTGTTAACATTTTTTCAAAAGATACAAGTATTTTCTTGATACAAGTTTTTAGTAATATTGTAGCAAACACAAGTAGGGACATAATAATAATATTAAACATTCTATTATCCCTTCTAATAAATTGACTAATGAGGTCTTTGTAGATCACAATTAAAAATATTTTGAATTGTAATAAGAACATGTAATTTTTTTTGTGAATAAAAATTAGGTAAAATGGGACTTTTTTTATACGTCGCATATTTCTATGTAAAATTTGTATATATCTATGTTAATTTTAATAATATCAAACAAATATATTGTCTAACTTTTCTATTTAGAGTTGAAATTTTTTGAAAATTTGAATGTTCTCTATAAAAGTGAAAGTATCATTAGTTGTTGGCGCCACTGTGGCAGTACTCAGTAACAATTCATAACTATTACTTTCTGACATATTGTTCAGCCCTCTTTCATTCAAAAAAAGATTACGCTTATATTTATATATAGATAAATACGTGTAAATTTACTTCAAATTTGCCATTTTGGTTTTTTTTAATTTCGTAAAAAGTGAAAGTAGATACATTCAAGTTACAATTTCAGCATACAGTTTCTATTCGTAATGACTGAAAAAATGATAGTCTCCAATAAAAAATTAGTTTTGCTGAAAAATTAGTTCTGAATATATAAGAACATTTTTATATGTAGATAACAATTTGTTGAGATACTAAAACTGTGAATCAAAGGGATTGCAAAGTTGACGCAAAGATATCGCAACCTGCGATAACGTTGAGATATCTCAGCCACGAAAAATTGCGTTACGCTTGCGTACCGCATAGATTACGTTTACGTTGTAAAAGCGTAGCACGTGCGATATCGTTGCGTTAAAGCTGCGAATTTAATGGCTGCCTGGGTTAAAATAATAAGAACTATTTAATCTGTATTTCAAATATTTGTAGATCATATACGTCATATTAATCAGGGAAATACTCAAACGGCCAATCCTGATAATCATTTTCGACCTGTCGGATATCAACGACTAGATACACTTGAAGTGAGTATACTTCATATATTTATTATTTATTAATAAATATATTAATTTATTTTCGAAAGTAATTGCAGAAAATGTAAGCTATACAAAATTAAATAATTCCGCAAGTAATTTTATTTACAAAAACGCCCTGCATGTATTCAGTAATTTTCAGTAAATTTAGTTTCTTTTTCTATGAAATTTTGTATTGATAATATATATTATAATTTGTCAATACAATAAACAATTGATAATTTTCAATATATCGATGAAGAAAGTGTCATACACAAATTAAATGTCGTGATTTAGATGAAAATGCTTTAACCAAGCCAATTACCGAATGTAATAAACTAAGCTCTTGGTCGTTACGCTCTTCTGTTCCTTTTCAACCTCGGTCAAGTGTAACTTGCAGAGAATATATTATATTTTACATGTCAAGAAACGTGTTAACGATCGGGGACGAAATGTACAAACTTAATTTAATATATAATAATTTCAGAGGCACGTTGGGCGAAATTTGGGTGTCTTTCAACGACTTTGAACATTTTGAAGGAAAAAAACCAGGACATGCTGTAAGAGAATTGGCAAGACGATTATACGGAAATAAAATCCTCGTCAAAAGTTCTCCTACAGGTCGTAGTCGCGTGTTAAAAAAGAAAGAGAAAGAAAATCAAGTAGTTTTACAAAAACTAGACGAACGAATAATGAATGCTATAGTGGGTACGTAGATACTAAAATACATGATGAAAAATCTGTATAATAAAACGATAATTAGCTGATTAAAAATGTTGACAATTACACTGGAACCTCCAATAGTCGACTATTCAATAGTCGACCGCACTTATTATTGTCGACCAAAACGCACTCCCATAATTGACTGCTGAATACCCCCACTCTTGATGAATGATGCTATTATTTTAAGTTTCAACAACACTAAAAATTTAATAAACAATTGCATAAAAACAGATGTTGTTTTATAATAATTTCATATTTTCATACATTCAATACTATTTTTTGTTGTTTCAGATATCTTATTCTCAATTGGTTTTTCATTTGCAATATTTTCGTTCATGTTTTAATGAGTTTAAATTTTAAAAATGTTGTTTATATCAAGTTTTTACTATACAAAAATAGACTGGAGAGGATACGTTACGTTGGAGATACGTTGCACCTATAAGTAGAGTGGAGGGGATGCGATGAAGAGTCAACTATGACAGGGCGTACATTTTTTACGTGGTCGACTATTGAAGGTTCGAGTGTATATTTTAAGGTCACGTTGACCTTAGCATGGTTAATACTGGCGTACAGTCGACACCTTCGTCAATTACAGCCACTAAGACCATCAACAACAACAGAGTTCACATTTATTGTTAATAATTATTGCGCCAAGCTCAACTCCTGCGTTGAAAACTTTTATGGGTTACAGCGGTGTCACTAACAGCGCAGTAGCGGTTCACTATTGGGGCGCAACTACTGTATCCCAATAGTGGGGGTAAAAGTAAAAAAAACCCCTGAGCACAAACGAAGTCACACTGTAACTTCGTTTGCGCTCCTTTATAGTAAATTGAGTCCTGCTATAAATTATATGAATGTCAACAATTGTCATTATATGACAATTATATGAATGATTACTAATATCCATTTTACATTTCTTCATTATAATTTAATTGAATTTTATTGTGCAATAATTTCAGATTTCATAATTTATTTATTGAAAAAGGAAAAATATAACTCCTGGACACAGTTGCGCAAAACCACCTTCATAGGTAAAGTGCCAGAGATTGTTGGCCAAATGTGCAATGAATTACGAATTGCAGCATCTGGAAAGCCTAAAAAGATGTCCAAACAAAGCAATGACGTAGTAGTAAATGATAGCAGTGATACTATTGGTAATTGCACACCACTTTCAGACTTCCTATTTTTATCCCGTACATTTTTTTATAAATTATTATAAAATAGCAAAATGAAATAATAATTTTAAGAATACTAAATTTTTACAGAATTAGTATTTATTTTGATTTACAATAAAAATAAAATAAATGTTTGATTTTAAAGTGTAGTCACTTTAAATTGTTCTTGCTTATTCTACACGAATGCACCCTAATAACATAAATAATATTTACAAAGAATATTATATATATATTTTTTAAATATTTTAATATATTTTAAAAATATCTCATATGTCCAATGTAATAAATATCTAATAAATATATAAGCAATAAATAAATACAATGAATAAACATTATTTATAACAGGGGCGGATACAGGATGTATTTTAGGGGGGGGCCATTTCAGTTCGGATCATGAGACACCACCGTGCAACACTATCGTTAAGTGCAAATTTCTAACAAACAAAACTTACATTTACAAACAAAAACTAATTATTTTGAATAGAATCAAAGAAAAAAACACTAAACACACAGTTCACCATTGTGCACCTTTATTTTACACTCCTTCATAGGGGTAATACCTTAAATTTGAATATAACTTACGCAGCACAATTGTGCATTAGCTTTATTTAAGTAATTGTATAGTTTACATCGTCCCCCTAGTGTAAGAACGTGCAACCTTATTTTAGAATTGAAAAGCGTGCAACGTCGCTTATAAATTGAAGAACGTGCAACCTCACTGAATTATTTATTTTGCTGAAATTTACGTTGGCAACAGTATTGGTTGTTGAATTTAAATATATAAAATCTGCCAAAAGTACAAAATTTATAATATGCTTACTAAATTTAAATAAGTGGATAATGAAATATATTTAATTTTTTCCAAACAATATTTGAATGATATCAATATTTTTATAAAAATAATATACTATGTTAAAGATTTCCCTAACAAAAATATAAAACAACAGGAACCAATATTGGAGTCTGTAATGTAATTTGAGTCTGGAACCTTGCATGGAACCATGCCTGGAGTTTCTATATACATACATATATTACTTGGAACAAAATATTTAGAAAAACAAACATGTTTCTAACACTTTTAAAGTATATCTATATATTTTTGTTCTAAATAATATTTTTCTACAAATTCTTTTTTGAATCGCGTTTATGACACATGTATGGAACCATGAAAGGAAGCATGCATAGAAACTCCAGGGATGGTTTTATGCATACTTCCAGACTAAATTCCATGCAAATTTTCAAACATAGAAGGCGAAACTGTCAAATGCAAGAAAACGTTTTTTTTCAATAAACTCCCTTAACTCAGTGAAAAAAAATCCCCACGAAATGCAGTCCAAAAATTGTTCGTTATGCGGGCCATTTCACTCCAAAAATCATGTTGAAGTTAAAATTGTTTAGATCAAATCATAAACTTCAAGAGAGGGGCTTTTAGCAGAGGATAGGGGGCAATGAAAAAAATGTTATTACATTTATTGGGAGACTATGGACTATAAAAAATGCACAAAGAATCATGCATTTTCGTTGGATTTTACAAAAGTTATAGTTTTCATTCAGAGCGTTGAATATTTTTCATCATCTA
>JABFOZ010000004.1:0-21028 GCA_022817625.1 Calliscelio sp. ZL-2020 | reverse complement strand
TATGGAAACATGGTTCATATATGAACTCTGATGTGAAAATGATTTGCTGCATTGTATACAATTAAAAGGCTTCTCCCCAGTATGTATGCTTACATGTTCGTTCAACTTATTGCGGCACGGTTTTTGGCAATATCTACATTTATATGGACTTTGTCCACTACATATATTCCTATGCAATCTCAGAGATGATGAGCATGAGAACAATTTTTTACAGATATCGCATTTATACGCTTCGCCTTGAGAATGCACGCGAAAATGTTTGATTAAACTTGAATTTTGTCGACATGAATAGTTACAATGTTGACATTTGTAAGGTCTTTCATTGGTATGTGTCATAGCATGTCTGTTCAAATGTGATTTAGTTACAAATGACATATTACATGTTTTGCATTTATATGATTTATTGCCAGCGTGAAATTGAATATGACCTTTTAATGTTTGTTTTAGGGCAAATAATTTTTTGCACAAATCACACTGAAAAGACCTTTCCCGTGTATGTATAAGAACGTGTCTTTTCAAGTTATACATTTGAGTAAATGATTTTTCGCATTGTTCACATTCATATGGTTTCTCCTTTGTATGCGTACGAAGATGTCTAATCAAGCCAATTTTTCTTGCAAATGCTTTTGAGCAATAAATACATTTGTGCTCCACTTTTACCCTATTGTGAGTCGGTTTATGTAGTGATAGAGAACGTAAATTACCAAAGTGTTTATTGCAATGTATGCATAATACATGCGTTTCATTTTCTGTAAAAAAAATTTATACTTCTTATTAAATGTGTTTGACAACAATACATTATATACATTTATATGTTTGAGCAAAACATGTATAAACCAAAATATTATTCAGTCTATACTTACCCATATCAATATTAAATCGTTGCTTTCACTTTATATTTTCAAATAGTTATTAACATCTGTAAATTGATGTTTAAGGATTCGAATTCGATTTTAATATGATTTCATGCTATTGATTTTAGTTCATTGATGTGTTCCGATTTCTGCAATAAATTTTTAATATTTATTTTTACTGAATATATTAATACTCTATAGGGTTAAGCGGCGTAATAAAACTCCGATTCACTTTATATATATTTATATATGTTAAATATATTTATATGTGTAGACAGAATTATATATTAAATGCTTACCCATGTGAGTTTGAAATAATTTCTGAGGAAATTAACAATTATATCTATGTGCAATATGAAATTAATATTATAATATTTACTATACATTCCTTTTAGTATGATCCATTAATAATCTGAAATTGAAGTTCGAATATTTGGAAAAGTCATGTCAGAAAAATGTTGTTGCACGACGATTTACATAAATCGTTGACAATATAATCTTTTTGATCATTTTACTTGAAAATATGTTACGATTAAAACATAATCATAACAGTTATTATTTAGATTCCGAACAGAGTGGTTGTATCTTCAAATATCTCCAATTATATACAGTATTATTAGTAATTTGATATTCTTGTTTTGATTCCACTTTATTAATAAAGTTTAGGTTGTTAACCTCTTTTATTTGAAATTTAAATTGAAAATTTGATTGATTAATTAACTTGATTTTTGTAATTTTATTGAAAATGGATGATAAAATTACATGCTTGGTTTGCAACCTACATATAAAAACGGAGAAACATGCCAAATGTGACAGCTGCGCAAGATCATATCATTATGATTGCGTAGATATTTCTCCAACTGAACAAAGATGTCTTGAATTGAAGGGAAAAAGACGACTGAAATTTTATTGTGAGGACTGCGAAAAGGGTCTTCGAGTACTCCCTGAGATCTTGGCTAGACTTGCAAGTCTACAACAGGAAATTGATTCTCTGAAAACTGAAGGCCTGTTGAACGCAGAGCACGTGAATCCAATAAATGATGATACTCAGGAAACGGAAAGATTTGAACATACTCTGAAAGAGTTCTCAGATCGTCAGGTAAGGTCGAGAAATATCATTGTTTATAAAGTTCCGGAATCTCTTCACACCGAATCTGTAAAACGTCAAGATGAAGATAAAGACAAAATATTGGACATTCTTGGGTCTTTTAATGACGAATGTCCTGCGATCCAAATGGTAATTCGATTGGGTAAAAAGAGAGATGACCAACAGCCTAGACCTGTCAAAGTTGTACTTCGGGACTCTGAATCAGTATTGAAAATACTCAGGCGTAAAAATTTATACAAGGGTCACGCACAGTTTTCATCAGATAAAACGATACAACAACGAAATTATATAAAGAATCTGAAGCAGGAAGTACACCGACTAAACTCGGTACCAGGATCAGAGAGAAAAACTATCAAATATAAACATGGATTTCCGGAAATTGTGAAGGAACATAATCAGATACCAAAAAACGTAACACGAAGACAGTGAATTTTTCAGTGAGTGTCTATTACCAGAATGTCAGAGGACTTCGGACCAAACTACATCACCTACGAGATATATATCACCAATCTGACAATGCGGATGTTATCATCTTAACGGAAACCTGGCTTAACAATAATTACAATAATGCAGAAATCGGTTTGAATAACTATAATATCTACAGAAAAGACAGGAACTATGAAAGTAGTAATTTTGAAAGAGGAGGTGGAGTTCTGGTTGCAATTAATAAAAAATTCGCTAGTTATGAAAATACAATTACTAATCATGATGTTGAACAATTATTTGTTACTGTTAAGAGTGAACGTGAACATTTTATTTTGGGTTCGGTATACATGCCACCAGGAACTACATCAGACACTTATCGGAAACATTGCGATGATATTGAATTACTCTTATCTAATCAAAATATAAAAATTATATTAGTTGGAGATTACAATCTTCCAGGTATGATATGGCGAAATGAAAATTCAAATCTATATCTTTGTCCCAAATCAAACTATCGTCAAACTATTCATGATAATGCTTCAATTATATCTGATTCTTTTAATTTTTTGAACTTCAACCAATTTAACAACATAGCAAATTGTACAGGTGAACATCTAGATTTGATATTTTCTAACATTCAATGTAACGATATACGTGTATCGTTAGATCCACTTGTGCAGGTTGATTCTTACCATCCACCATTGATATTTAAGGCAACTTTACGAGAATCTTTGGACATGAACTTAAAATTTGATTTTATTACATATGATTTCACTAAGGCTCATTATTCTGAACTGATAACTGAATTGGAATTAATATCATGGAACTTACTTGAAAATTTACCTTTGATTGACGCTATAACATTTTTTTATGATAAACTAAATTATTGCATTGAAAAGTATGTTCCCAAAATATTATTGAAGACATCAAAGTTTCCACCTTGGTACAGTAAGGAATTGAAAGATTGTATTCTTGATAAAAACTTCCATCATCACAGATATAAGATTTTTCAAAAGAATGAAGATTATGCTAGTTTTTCACAATTTAGAACGAAAACTAAGAAACTTAAACGTGATTGTTATAATGAATATATACATAATACTGAAAATTTGATTAAAACTGATATAAAGCCTTTCTGGAATTTTATAAATAATAATAGAAAAGATTATGGCCTACCATCTGCACTATCTTTTGAAGATCGAATTGCTATGGGAGGATCCAATGAGGTTGACTTACTTGCGGATTACTTTGAATCAGTTTATTCACCTCTTGATCCTAATATTAACACAAATATTTCATTCTTTAATAATAACTCTCTTTCAACTCAAAATAGCTTTCCGAATATTGTCATAACACCAAATGAAGTGTTAACTGAGTTGATTTCGTTAAAGGGAACCAAATGTACCGGCCCTGATGGAATACCTACGGTTCTATTAAAAAATTGTGCTTATGTTCTTTATAACCCTCTTTGTGAAATCTTCAACAAATCATTGAGAAATGGGACTGTCCCTGAAATATGGAAGTCCAGTTATGTTACACCAATCCATAAATCAGGTAAAAAATCTGATGTCACAAATTACAGACCAATATCTATTTTAAGTTCTATTCCAAAAGTATTTGAAACTATTATTTCGAAAAAAATTAATGCTCATATAAACTCGATGATAATAAGTGAACAACATGGTTTTGTAAATGGTAGATCAACTTTGACGAATTTATTGTTATTCAACCAAGACATTCATATAAGTTTGGAAAATGGTCAACAAATGGATGTGATATACACAGACTTTTCTAAAGCTTTCGATAAAGTTCAGATACCCCTATTAAGAGGATGTCAAAGGCGATAGCGAACTCAAATGGGGTCGGTAATATAGGAAATTTTTAATAACCGGTAATGTCGCAATATTACCGACTGAGAGGAATTGACGTGTAGCGCCACAATATTGCATATATTTAAAAAATAATATATTTATATATTTGAATATATTAATAAATAATTACATAATTTTAAGAAAACTGAAAATAACTTTTCAGTAATATATTTAATTTATTTTCCATTTAAATGATATATATATATATATATATAAAAGATGACATTTCTTTATTTTCCTTTCTCGGGTTTAGATATAAGTTTCCACGTATCTCATATTTATGTAGGTGTTTAATTAAATATTTACTATGATTTTTTCTGATTTACAATATATTTTATGTAAGAGTGACGTGGTATCTTACGTTTCTAATTTCACTCGATATTCAGAATGTCCTCTTTTATTTAAATATGTACCTAAGTATCTCACGTTTTTGTATCTTTGTGAGTTTCATTGACGTATTTATTTATTTTTATTTTATTTGAACTAGATTGCGCCCAGGGAAACACCCATTTGGCCGATTACAAATTTCCAAATTTATTATACAATTTAATTATATTTATTTATATCACATTGTTGAGTCGTCGCATTACTCAGTCTGGGACTATTATATTATTGTAATTATATGTTTTACAAATATAATTTATATATTTATAAGTATACCGAAGCGTCTCACGTCTTTAAATCTTCGTGAGTTCCATGGCATCTTCCAAATTTATTATACAACTGAATTAATGTGACATAAATAAATTTATTATTTATGTCACATTGTTGAGTACTCGGATTATTCAATCTTGGGCTATTAAATTATTGTTGTTATATGTTATAAATACAATTTATATATTTACAAGTATATTCAAGCGTCTCACGTTTTCGAATCTTCGTGAGTTCCATGGTATCTTCCAAATTTATTATTCGGTTGAATACCTTTTTGTATATGCTTGTTAAATCAAAAACTTTTAATATGGTGAAACGGGGTAAAAATGATCAGCGGGATAAATATGATCAGGTTACATTTTTTAACACTGTTTTGTGAAATATCACAAAAAAATGATAAGCTATAACAAAAATATTGTCAGCCCCGTATGTATGCATGATTCGCGTTCAATATTTGAAACATTATTTTTCAATTTTAATGCTGATCATTTTTACCCCATTTTGATCATTTTTACCCCGCTTGACCCTAATAATAATAGTACATTTTTAATAATAACAATACAAATGATATAAAAAAAGAAAAGTTTATATAATAATGTAAATCTGTACCCTATCATATTGACGAATCGAAAACGAGTCGAATATGAGAATCGGAAACAAATCGAAAACGAATCGGAAATGAATCTGAAAAGATTCGTGTTACTGCATCGAATTTTTTACGTTATATATTACAAATTCAACTACTCACTTACGACTCATTTTTGATTCGTTTGCGACTCGTTTCTGATTTGTTTCCGACTAGTATGTGATTCGTTTATGACTCATTTACGACTCGTCAATATTTGTAACAATGCTTACTAACTATCAGTTTACGTCATTACGTAAAATTATACTGAAATTTACATCATTAAGAAAACGATAGTGTACATTATTTCGGATCATAAAAATAGACAATTCAGTTAATTGTCTTTTCACAATTAACTAAAATATACTACTACTACATTTGTGAATTTAGGATTCGGATTGAATACCTTTGTGTATATAGGCATGTCTCACGAACTTTTGACTTCGATGTCTTTGCTTGAATTTATAGTTTGAAAGCTTAATTTATTGATTATCATAATGATAATGCATTAAATATAAGCAAATTAATCTGGTGCATGCTTTATTTAGAGTGAAAATTGCCTGTATAAAACGTTTTGAAGCTAAAAATGTGCAAAAGTGGCTGTCTCTCTGACACTTTTCAGTTTTCTTTGCTGTAACAAAGTTAAACAGAAAAATATTTACATAATAATGTTAATTGATCGTATACATTGAAGATCATAGTTTTCAATTTTATAACTAAGAATAGTAAATTGTGTTTGTAAAAGTGACTAAATCACGATGAAGAAATGTCCCTCGGTTTGACAAATTTATCATATGCTGTCAGGAAAAAGCAATAATTTAATGCATTAACTAATATAAAATGTGATGTTATACTAACAGAATGAAAGCATGTTTATCGAAGAATAGATCGTAATCGCAATTTGTTTTAAATATACCGGAAGCAAGAAATTCGCAATAATTCGTCGAAAAGTAAGTATTATACCAAAAATGTACCTGTGCTCGATAGTTTTTATTACCATTAACGTTCGTACTTAATTACTTAATTACTAGTTATAGATATAAAAAAATGACTAAATATGATAAAAATGTTGCACAATGTTTGAGAATGTTAGTATTATCATAATAGAAAGTATTTTCTTCAGAAATTTTCATGTATTTCGATTTTTATTATTTTTTTTTATTTCCGAATGTGAAGTTTTAATAGACATGCCCATATGCTGATTAAATCAAAAACTTTTAATAATAACAATAATAATAAACAAATGAGTTTATGACTCGTTTTGTCTCATTTCTGATTCCTTTTCCACTAGTTTCTGATTTGTTGACACCAGTAAAAAATATGCTTACAATATGACGACTTGATTCTTACTCAACTGACAAATTCTAAATCGTTTTTTTCTTCTGTTGCAAAAACAGCTAATGTGAAGAATAAACAAAGTTTTCTCTAGAAGCATACACTGAAAAATTGAGTCGCAGAATCAGCTGCTGCGTCGTAGTTTTAGCAAGTTAGTCGTAGATTCTACGACCTGGGTCGCAAGTTGAGAGACCTAGTAGTTAATTCTGCGACGCATTTTTTTCAGTGTAATTATACATATTATAAATAGTATAACTGAAATATTTTACTGAGCACATTTTCTGCAATAAATTCACGAAGTACAATTTTAAAAGTAATTAATTCAATTGTCTATTTTTATGATTCGGAGCAATGTACACTATATTTTTCTTAATGACGTTCTAAACTTCGGAGCAAAATGTACACCATCTTTATCTTAATGACGTTCTATATTTCGGAGAAATATACACTATCCTGATTTTAATTACTCCTAAGTTTTCACGTTTTTCGGAGCAATATACATATCGCTAACTAATTACATTCTAATGTGAGTGCAATGAAAATAAAATTTACTAAACTTAATATATAAAATTTGCACCCCTCAAAGATGCTGTCAAAAAAATCTCCGACTACAATTTAAGTTGTCCATGAGATATTCCAAAAAATCCCGTGGACGATGATGCTTCAAAAAGGTAATTCCAATAAATCCCTCGTCGTAACTCCAACAATTGTATTGGTTAATGTTGCAATTGAATGACCCGATGATATCTGAAAGCGTTCTTCAATAAAAGAATCCTTTTGCTGCTAAAAAAAATAAACCTGTTTATAGTGAATACTGTTAAATATACATGAAAGACGAGAAGAGAAAAAGAGGATAAGACATAATTTAGAGTGGATATTTCGCAAATATTCAACTGATTTACAATCAATTATATTCCATAAAAAATACATTTCATTTATGGAGAAAAATTAGTGAGTAATTTTTTAGTCTTAGAAATTTTGTTTTAAGTTGTACAATATTTTTTTGTGTATTTAATAACACCAAGAACAAAAATTGGCCAAAATATTCTTATTTACCTCCTCCACCCTCCTCGTCTTTTTATATAAAACTCGTAGATAAAATGCGAAGAATATTTGTTTAAGTAATGAATTTTAATAAATATTTTTTTACCGAAGAAAATAGAAACGTTCGATGATACTCGCGCGGAATAAAATATATATATATCAAAAGTAAGTGAAACTATATAAGGTGATATTAAAATTGAGAATAATTAAAATTCATAAGAAATAAATTAATTAATTGCGACAGTTTTACTAATTGCGATAATTTTACATATGACTGATATACAATGGTGTCCTGAAAAAGACGTAAAAAACTACGTCCTATAGTGTACAGTTTGGCAACTTTTACTGTATATTTAATCAGCTATAAAATTTCCCGGCTATCACAAATAAATCATTTTCCTTACACAGCGTGAAAAGTAGCGATTTCTCCCACTCGTTGAAAAAAACCGCTACTTCTCACATTTGCTAAGGAAAAATAGCGTACTCAACACTCGTTAACAATCATTTCCATCACTTGTTAAGTAATATACTACATTTAGTTTTACTAAATTCTCGATATAGCATTTTTTGGGTCGGCAAATGCAATCAATGATTATGATGAACAAATACTTGGACAATACTACAGAATTTTTCAAAAGAATACCTGATTGACTTCGGAAAGAAATAATCATTGATGGTAATCCATAAAATCCACTCGAATTGTTGCTGGAGAATACTTCAACTGAACTCCAAATGACAATGGAAAAAGGCTTCTGTGTTGCTTTCAAGTATTCTAATGGTCCAGAAATACCTTCTATAATGGTTCCAATCTATTTTTTCTCAAGGCTCCGAAACATTCTTTGCTTTAAAAAAATAATCTGCAAATTTAACATAATTTAGTATATATCCGCCAAGGGAACCACCGGCGCCCAAGCTTTGAAAGTTAGTTTTCACGGCGCGGAGAGCGGCAAAAAGTGGACTTTTCACTCCGAGCCGCCAATAGTTCCACTTTTAGCCGCTCTCCTAGCCCTGAAAATATATTTAAATGATATTCTCTGTAAAATTAAATGTAATCATAAAACTTAAATGATACCTTTATGCTGGTGAACGACAATTGGCACTTATTTTATGTCTAATGAATCCGCCGACAAGGCACTAGAATATTCCATACAGTTTTCTTCTGTACCACCCAACAATACGATGTCTGAGCTCTAAAAGAATTCTTCGATAAAATGTTTCAAAACATTCCCTGATGATATACTTAAAGAGATTTTCTCCATAACCTTTCATAAAATTTTATTGACAAAAAAATTCTCCACGATATTCTAAAAATATTCTTCAACATTGTTCGAAAAGAATTCCAAGATGCTGTTCCAAAAACAGACCTGCTAATGAAAATGGTTATAAATTTGTTTATACATTAATTAAGCCCTTCAGTTCAGATTTTTATTGGGCCTCAGAAATTGACAAAAAGTAATGTAGTTCATCTTAATTTCATCAAATTAAGCACTTTTTACAATAAAAAAGTTTCGATTTTTTTCAAATTTTTTACAATATTTTTAATGTTTATAAATAATTTCAAAAAAACATAATTTAATATATCGTTTTTGAAAAAATGTACAATATTCTGTACACGGTGACTGAAAGGGTTAAACATCTCTCGTCCATTTTTCTTTCCTGGGTTTAGGTATAAGTTACCACATACATATCTTATATTTACGTATTTATCTTATTAATTAATCACTGTTTTTTTTATGATTTACAATATATTATACAATATATTTATAAGGATGACGTAATATTTTAAGTATTTTGTATTTATAAGTACCCATGTATCTCACGTTTTTGTATCTTCGTGAGTTTCATGGCATCTTCCAAATTTATTAGAAAATTCATTTATATTTATTCACATTTGTTTCACATTGCTGAGTCCTCCAACAATTTATTAAATGTATGATGATAAAAGACACTATATGATGAAAGCATCACTTACCGAAGTTTGCATAGAGTCTCTTAAAGATGCTCCAAAAAATGCGTTGAGGATAATCCAACAAATTACGCAAAGATTTTCCTATTGTTACTTGATCTTGATCTCATCTTCACTCCGAAGAATCATAATATAAGGTTAATGTTATACCAAACTTACAAATATGGTGCTATAAGAGCATCATATATACACTGAGAGGAAAAATCTAATATTTAATACAATAGTACATAGGTCAATTGGGATATACTCGCAATCTATTAAAAAATACAATACTTTCTTGTACAAAAGTCTGCGCAGTAGCGCTCTGCGCGGAAAATACTGAGGTTAATGTTGGTATCCAGGACGCGCAGAATTCTTCTGCGCAGATTTTTATACAAGAAAGTATTGTACTTTTTAATAGTTTGCGAGTATATCCCAATTTACCTATGTAAGTATTGTATTAAATATTAGATTTTTTCTGTCAGTGTACCGAGAAATATTAAAGACAGTATATGTTAATCCATAAGTGATCGCGCCCATGTCCTTTTGACCGACAAGAAAACAATTACCGAGCGAGATTACTGAAAATAAACAAAGAGGTCAGAAAAGTATGCGCCTATGCACTGACGGGTTAAATTTGAGAATTGTGATTAATGGATTCAATTTCAAATATAAAATTGAAGATATGAAAAATCAACATCTTGAATTGAGTAAAAAATTGTCGTCACTTAATGGGACTGTGAAATCAATGTGTATATATAAATGATTCTTCGATATTTTTCAATTCAATAATTGCATTTAATTGTAAATGCAATAAAAATGAGCCCCGCCTACGCTCATTTTCGTGAGACGCAACCATAATGTGTAATTCGTCCCTCCGATAAAATGATTATAATAACCCGTATTGTATGCTTTTGTCACGTGGGTTATTTTCAATCTTTATGAACCTTCAAGATTCCTATCATCTTATCCTGCAAAATAACAATCAAATTTACTATAATATTACAAATGAATTAAATGATATGATAGGAAGTCTAATATTATACGTTTGCTTTACGAGTTTCTTCTGATTTTTTTTCATTCGTCGTTGCTATAGTGTCTCGTTTTGTCAAACTTACATTTATGTCCAATTTATAAAAAAATAAAAAATATAAATAAATGTTGATATCCATTTTAAGGCACAACATTTACACGAGTTTCCCGAGCTTCTCACGTATGTTATTCTTATATATTGAGTACCTCGGTTTCTCACGTTGTAAGATAATCTTGTAACTAATGGAGGAATAATTCTGGAATACACATTTTCATTAAATCGAAGTTAAGTTCAAATCAAAATTTAAAAGATGGAAACGGTAACAGTATTTCATTTTGAATTATTTGTTTGAAATGTTGACGCAAAAGTAAAGGATTTTCAGAATAAACGAAGTCTGATGGATCATTATTCAAAGCTAATTCAACAGCAAATGCAGCAGCGAATACACCACAATTGTAACCATCTTTCTGCTGACTAACATTTTTATGTACGATATCCTCTATTCTTACATTAGGAAATCGTAAACGAATGTATTTTTTTTCTGGTTCTGATAAAGGATACTTATATATACTGTCATACATTTTTAATGTATTATTTCCATCATAATATAAACATCTCCAATGGTGGCTGCACAATCCACCAATAATCTGAATACTTTTTTCTTCTCTGAGAGCAATTACATTGTGTGGAAAAGATAAAATAAGTACACTCTGAGTTGTAAATGAAGTTGAATTTTTAATCAAACGTAAAATTGCATCAAGAGCTTCATCTGTAATATCTGCATTTTTTACATTCAGAGTTTCTTCAATATATTTAATATCGGGTGTTCTGTTCAAGTTCATTATGTTTACATTTAAATCTTGTATTGGACCGTCTATTTCACCAATAAATATTACATCATCCTGATCTGTCGTATCTTTCCAAATATTATTTTTTGGTTTCACTACCGCTTGGTTAATCTTGATTTCATTCAACTGTTTTCCATCCTTCTTTACTATTGCATTATTTTCCTCTAACTTAGTTTCCTGTTTCATTACTTTTTTCTTTGTATTCTCTTCCTTTTCTTCTGTCTTGATTTTTCTTTTACTTAATTTATTGGAAGTTTTGCTTTTAGCAATTTCCCTAGCTTCTAATATATAAGGTGGATTTTTTAACTCCCTATTTCTATTATGACGACTGTCGATAATTTCTGGGACCATGCAGTCATTATAAAAATCAGTCAATTTTTTAACCATATTCTTGTTCCAAAAACTTTCATCTTTTTCGATGCGCAACACTTTCATGCTTATCGGAGTCCACAAAACAAAAATACAATATTGTCGTCCAGTTATGTGCAATTGTCCCTGAATTTGGTAAAAAAATTTATGCGCTTGTTTCATTTTCTCAACATCATTTCTTTGAAAGATACATCTTAAATGAGTTATTTTTTGAACAGCTTCTTCAGCTGAGAGCAATTGAGCTGTATGAGGACATTTAATTTCCACAACACCATCAGTATCAATTAATCCATCAGGTGTAGCACCTAAGTAAGGAAATTCTTTGTCTATAAATAAACCGCAACCTTCAATTTTTTTATTTAGTTTAGCTTCCAACTGCTTAATTGCAGTTTTTTCATACTTCCGACCATATGCCATTGCTTCGTTATCTTTTCCTGCAGGATATAAAATATTTATTACTGTTGAATCACACAGTGTTGTGGGTTTACGTAAGCATACGGAACCGAAATTAGAAGATGTTAACATTATTTGTCTCAAAATTTTCCACTCTTCTGAATTACTTTGCTGCATCGTATTACGTTCGATACTTTCACGATCTTTTTGATATTTTTGTAACTTCTTAAAATGATTTTGACGTAATATTTCTAAGGCACTAGGATCTGCATCAGGTTTTTCTGCTCCGGGACCGTAATATTTATCGGCACCTGATTTTCTTTTGTACGCTGTTTTGCGACCATTTATTGCTCGATTCATTTTGGTTGTTGCTACTTTGATTTGTCTTTTTTTCTCAAGATTTTCAACAATGACTGGTAAATGCATCCCAGTTTTATTATAATATTCTGTTAATGCTTGTTGGGTATTATGTTGTATTAATCCTGCAGCTATTCTTGCATTGGTTCCTCCTCTTTGGCCAAATAAAACACGTTTTCCGTCGTGGGTTTTACAAAAGAGTGCATTACAAGATTCAGCGGGATTATTGGTGTAATTTATTATAAGACTATCGGCATATGTACTTAAACGTTCGATTATAGTATTTATTTTATCGAATAAACCGTAAAATGTTAATTGCTCTATATAATTTATGTTATCAGCTTGTGGTTCGCATACAAAGCCACGTTCCTTACACAATTTGTGATCACCGAAAACATGATTTACTACATTCAAAATATCTACTTGCAACTTTTTAGCTGCCTCATCTACCGAATTTTCTTCAATTCGTCGTCTTGTAGCTGCATCTTCAATATTTTTTCTTATTTTTTTAACATTAACCTTTATCAGTTTTCGAAGTTTGGCATGCTCACGATTTCTTGAGAATTTTGGATCACTTGTTTCTGCTAACGAATACAATTTACTGCAAATATTTCTGAATAAATGATTAACGCATTCTATTTTATTAACTATTACACCATGCTCGTTGTATGGCTTATTATTTAATATTGCACTGTAAACATTGCTATCATTGTCACCAATTAACGTTTTATATATAAGCCCCTGAGTTTCTATGCTATTATTAAATCCTTCAGCTATAGCTTCACTTTCCATTTTTGTCGAGCTAACATTACGATCAAAATTTTTATAGCATGTATGACTTTTAGGCTCTACTTGTTTTCGCGCTGCTATATCACAAACTGTACAAAATTTATTACGCACTCCAGCAAATAGAACTTTGCGAGTATGGTAACCAAGTATTATACCCACTCCTGAAAGAGAATCATAACCATGACCATAAGACCTTTTTGTCCAAAAGCCATCGGTAATGACTGGGATATGCGGGATACCATTTATTACGTGTCCTTTCCTAAATGCTTCTTTTTTTTCTTCTTCTACAGCTTCATCCATACATTCTTGCGATACAGCAATCAAATTTTCAATAACAGACGCTTGAAGTTTTGTATATGTTGTGCTGGAGAAAGAACGAACATTCATTGCTGCAGACAATTCTTGTAACTGTGAAAATCCGATCCCAGATGTTATACAACCTATCACAGAAGCCGTGTTTACATCTAATGTGAACTGATCATCTTCAGGTTCCGACCAAATACTGGTTTTATAGTTACACATGTTACATTTGAAGAAAAATTGCGTTTTGAAACCATTATAATGAACTTTGATCATATCCCAATCTTGAAAGAGACATTGAATTCCTCGTAAATGCTCATTATATTCTCTGTTTAATTCTTTCCAAAAATACTTCATATTTATTATGCGACGTTCATCTGGTATTTTTGAGTCATGATTATTTATACAATTTTCCTTTTCTTTTTCAATTATTAGTTCATCCATATGTTCTTCACTGTCATGATCTACTAAATGACCAATATCGTTCGACTTTATTATTTCCTTTTCATGTCCAGAAATATTGTCGTTTAAAACACTAGATATATTTATTTCACATTCGCTTATGCACGTATTTTCAAAATCATCGGATTTTGTTATACTTAATGAATTATTTTTTATTTCTGGTAATTCTGGACCTTCATTTATGCAGTCTTGAAAAGACGCCTCTTTTAAATTGTTCCCGAAAACATGTCGTTCCGATCCTGCATTCTCATCGCTCACGCATTCAATATATTCTTCAATAATGTAATTCTCCAATTCCAAGGATGCATTGTTGCGAATGACTGTAGATTGCGTCGTGTTGTTTTTCTTTAGACTGTCAGTAACTATATCTTTTTCTTTCGCCTGGCGACGTCTGCAACAACAAAGTTACTGCTCTGAAATATGCTTTATATCGTTGACAGGATGTGAAAGGCCTTAGAATTCGTACTTTACCGACATTTTAACCTTCCTAGTCAACGCTGAATCGCGTAATGGAAGCAAAGCGGAACCGAACTCGTGGCGCGAGCCTAATGCAAGCGGTACGCCACTGTTCCAAAACTTCAGAGACCAAAAACGTGAAGGTTCGTTTTGGGCAGAATCATTACAGAACTAGCCGATGCGGAATCGTTATGAAAACATCACGGGTTTACTTAAAAATAAAATATATAATCATAAGTAAATCTAAAAATTCATGATATATATTTAAGATGTCTTGGTAGCAAAGTGGTGAAGACACTTGCCTACTGCTCTGAAAACTCCAGTTCTATTCCACTCGAAATTTTTTTTAATTTATGCCGATATACTATAACTGTTCTGCAACGATATCGTTATACTTTTTATATAAGGTTTCGTAGAGGTTCCATATCGGTTCCGTAGTGGTTCCAAAATTGTTTTTTAACAGTACTGCAAAAGACGTGCAAACCGAGCCTTTACGGTTCCATAATGTTTCCGCCTAAATGAAAGCTTCACGGTTCCAGTCGTTGGCAGACGTTTTGCAACGGAGATGTAACGCACACGTTACGCTCGCACCTAACATTTTGGTAAATATTAATTCAAATGATGAATTAATTTAAAAAAAACACCACCATTCTTCTAGAAATCTGTGTTTCATTTGTGTAGATTTTGTATTATTTAAAGCAATAGTTTATGTGAATTCGTACAACTCGTTTGACACAAGATCTCAGAAGTGTGCCAAAAACTAGTTTTTCCATATAATTTCCATAAACTACTGCTTGTAAAATAAAAAGGGTTCACAAAAATAATTCATTTTTTTCATAGAATTGATTGGTGATATTCGTTTTGCATAGTTATTTATTTGTAATTCTGAAGACACTGTATTGGTGCCAAATTCTAGAATTCAAACTTCGTTCATGACTTTCCGCTTAAATCCGCTTAAATTCGCTTAAAATAATCTATACTTCATATTTTAAATATACTGTTAAATAAAATAATTAAAATTCAAATGAAACGTAGCCCTGATAACCAGTGTATTTGTAAACAATTTACATAGTGTTTACGTAAAAATACCTCCTACCTTGTTTATATAAATAGACTACAAAATTTAATTTGGCATTATTATATGAAAGTAGGATCGTATTTAAAATGTTTATTTTATATGAAAATATTCAATAAAATTTCTCGAAAATGTATTTAAATATCTATTTCAGAACGTTCATTTTCACTGCTAGGAGAGCGGCGAAAAGTGGAACTAGTTGCTCCGCTGGCGAAAAGTCCACTTTTCGCGACTCTCCGCGCAGTGAAAATTGGCTCGGGTTCGTCGTACCAAAAATACACGTTATAGAACGGTGACTCGTACTGAAAATATAAGACGTAGAACGTACATGAACCCGAATAAGCATTGCGCAGAACGAACACGAATCAGAAATTACTTGGTGCTGAACTCACACGAAACAGAATTTACTTGTCCCAGAAACTTCGCCGAATCGAAATTTCAGCCAATCGCATTTCCAATTTCAAATTCCTTTAACGTGTATTTTCGGTACGACGAACCCGAGCCGTGAAAACTTCCAAAGCTCGGGCGCCACTGGCGCCCTCGACAGAAATATACTATTTCCTGTCACCAGAATAAACATAACCTCTTTTGATAACTATAGTCTTGAAAAACACGTATAAAACTATGAAATTTAAAAAAAAATGATTTACCTACATTTTTGTATTCTAATATGTGAGTCAAAGTTCGTGAAGCGATCACACTTTTTATAAGAAATTAAATATATGATTTATATTTTGGTAGTAATAATCGAAATATATTATAGCTCTAAATATCTTTGAAAATCTTCTTTATAAAAGTTTCCGCGTAGAAAAACTCTGTCTGGTGGCCATCTGGTATTTTATGACCACCAGACCATTCGCATACCTTTACCAAACAGTTGCCAGATGAAAACGGACTGGTAAAAGTCTGGCAAACGTCTGGGTCAAGAGCGTGAGTAAGGCGTTTGCCAGTCTGTTTCCAAACGAAAACAAACTTTGCATTAGCTTGGGAAGTGGCTCACATATTAGAATACAAAAATTTAGGATAATAATTTTTTTAAAAAATTCAGTTTTATACGTGTTTTTCAAGACGTTTATTTTTCAAGAGTTTATTCTAGTGACATATATTTATGTCACACTTGTATTTATGACATTATGATAGTATATTTCTGCCGAGGGCGCCACTGACTGTGGAAGTTAGTTTACATTGCGTGGAGAGTCGCGAAAAGTGGAACTAGTTGCTCTGCGGAGCGAAACGTGCCAGACAGTTGCCGTTTTCATCTGGCAATTGTTTGGTAAGAGTATGGGAATGTTTTGGTGGTCAAAAAATACCAGTCGGCCACCAGAAAAAGTTTTTTCACGCGGGTTATAAAGAACTAAATATGTATGCAGTGTTTTATTGAAAAATCACGCTTTGAAAAATATTCGTTCAAATGTTATGACATTTTGAGACGACATAAATAAAACTTGGCAGTTTTAACACATTTTGACAGAAACGTCTTTAAACGTCTCAGTGTGAGCCGCGTGGGAATAGTACGCTTGTGTTTGAATAATATTGATGGGTGTACCTATCTTTTGTTTGTGTGTGTCGGTGAGTTTTAGTAGGGGAAGCGCAATCGTCTCCCAAGGGGGAAAAATAAAATGTGAATCAGTAAGTTTTCAAGACTGAAATCGCATTGAAAGGACGTACTAAAAATATATATAAACGTATGTAACAGACGAAGGCAGACGAACTATGTACCTTGTTTATTTTGTGTGTTTATATATTTAGTGTCTCTTTTTCTGACTGTTGGTATTGAAAGTCAATAGTGAATCAGTCTTTTATTTTTCCCCATGCAATGTTTTATTAAAATAAAAAAACTAGTTTTAAAAAACGTTTTGTCCCGGATTTTAAAACATGTTTAGGTGTTTAATTTTATTTATAAAAGTTTCACTATACAAATAAAACACCAAGTGTTTTATTTTAAAAAAATAGTTTTTGCAATTAATGAGTTTAATGAACAATATATTGTTTTTCTGGGGTTCCAATGGAACATACAAACGACTCGGTCGTTTGTATAACATTTTTGAAACGTTATATTCAAAGTTTGAGGAATGTTTAATTTATGGTTAGTAAAGTTTTCCAAATGTTTGTATAACTTAAATTTGTCCGCTATTTAAAGTTGAAGGGTAGGAAAGTTTTAAAAACGTGTACCATATTATTTAGATACATAAATTATATACATTATATATACCATATAACTGAAAGATTTTTCTGAACACATTTTCTATAATAAATTCACGAAGTACAAATTGAAGGGCTCCCTGCAATAATCGGACTTGTGCTCCCGGCTCAAAGCTTCGCACATCGTAACACCGCTGTATTTTCATATGCGAACTCTGGAGGAGATAGGTCGCGCATGAAAATTCAGTGGCATTTCTACGCGCGAAGCTTTGAGTCGGAAGCGCAAGTCCGATTATTGCAAGGAGCCTTTCAATTTAACAGAGTTGTCTATTTTTATAATTCGGAGCAATATATACTACCTTTTTCGTAATGATGTTATAAACTTCGGAGCAATATACATACACTATCTTTATTTTAATGACGTTATATACATCGGAGCAATATACACCATCTTTTAGAGATTTCGGAGCAACTTACCATTTCCCTAAAAACTATTACATTGTTAATGAAACTAATTGCACAGTTATTATTGCTTATCTAAACTTTTATAATATAATATACAGGGTGTCAAAAAAGTTCCGGGACGGCAAAATATTTCGCAATATTGACAACGAATCTGGAAAACAAAAAAACCCGTGTCAAATGTTTTTTGAAGACCTATCGAACGATACGAAATTTGAACCTCCACCCCCACCCCCAAGGAGTTGGTGTGGGGGTAACTTTGAAATCTTAAATGGGAACCCCCGTCCCGGAACTTTTTTGACACCCTGTATAATAATTCATAATATATCATAATATAATGAAATTTTTTTTCATTATAATAATGCTTGTCCGTGTAATGAGCAGGCTCGCCACTCCGAATCCTCGGAGAATAGTTGCTGCTGGTTGCAAATTGCCCAGGAAGTTTGGTCAAGGAAAGAACACCCACGTTTCCGAACTTTGTATAAAATTAACTTTATTTAATTACGACTCGATTACAGAAAACGCGCAAAAAAACGTGCTTTAATAAGTTGCGGTAGGTCGGCGAAATCTCACGGCTTTCGAGAAAAAAGGTAGTTAGCGGTGCGGTGAAATCAAAATTTGTCGTGTGGTGCGGTGCCGTGGACAAGGCCAACTCATCATTTTCAAATTTTGGATGAGTGGGAGACGCGAAAAACACATACGCAAAGGGCACGGTAGTATGTGTCGCGCGAATACGCATACGGACGTCGACGATTAATATGATCGCGCGCTTCTCAATTACAGGATTATACTAAATACAAAATAAAGAACATAAATTGTACAGCAATGTTTGAATGGTTTTTTGAGGAGCACCAAAAAACTGTAAACTCGAACAGAGTGCCCAAAAAACAGCAAACAATAAAGATAATTTTGAAAACAGAATAAAATAAACTCGTACAATTATTCATAATAATACATATTTCGACATACCGCCCGCCTTGCGCTAGCAACATGAGCGGAAGCGTTACAACTGGACATTCGAATTTCACGCAGGTAGATGGATTATCCCATATAAGGAGCGCAGGTAGCAATGACGGTTGAACAATACCGCATCGTAAAAACAATACACATTACAGGTAGCTGATATCGAAAATAAAGGAAATTTAACAATAGCAACCCAAATAACAAATGAATATAATAGAGTGATAGCAAAAAAAACTAATCAGTAGCCGCGCGCTGATCATCCGAGTCGGATGGCTCTAAGTCGATTGGCAAGAGTGCCAATTTGTCAAGTGACCGGACAAACTCGCTCGTGGCGGTTTTAATAGTGACCACGCGGATTTTGCCATCAGGACCCGGATGAACGCGCATGACTCGAGCCAGGGCCCATTTCGTGGGCGGTAAATACGCATTGCGCAACAAGACAATTTGCCCAATTTGGATACGCCTTTGAGCAAACTGCCACTTGCTTCGATGCTGCAACGACTTGACGTAGTCAGCTGACCATAATTGCCAGAATCGTTCCAGCATCTGGTGAATCACGAGCCATCGAGAGAGACGGTCCGTGTTCTCTTCGAGCAACGTCGGATGCGGGATGGCGGTTAACGGACCACCAATTAAAAAGTGTGCGGGGGTGAGTACATCCAGACTATCGATGTCATCAGTAAGGGGCCCAAGTGGCCGCGAGTTGAGACAAGCTTCCACCTTACAAAGTAAAGTTCCGAGTTCCTCAAATGTAGGGGTGCCAGAACCCAAAATGCGTTTCAAGTGGAACTTTACACTGCGGACCCCAGCTTCCCACAAGCCGCCGAAATGGGGAGCCGCCGGAGGTATAAATGACCACGAAATTTGATCGGCGGTCAAGCGATGTTTAACCCGATCATCATTTACAGAACGAATGAAAGCTTGTCTTAACTCATTGTTAGCGCCTACAAAATTAGTGCCTCTATCGCTATAGAGGCTCGAAGGAAGGCCGCGACGAGAGCAAAAGCGATTGAGTGCGGCTAAGAACGCGTCAGTCGTGTAATTGCTGACCACTTCTAAATGAACGGCCTTTGTAGCCATGCAAACGAAAAGAGCAATATACGCGGAGTGTGTCTTTCGGCCGCGACCGCCCGCCGTGCGGACTGGTAGCGGACCGGCATAATCAAGGCCGCAATTAATGAAAGCGCGCGTAGTACGGGTAACTCGAACTGC
Source organism: Calliscelio sp. ZL-2020 (assembly GCA_022817625.1). Taxonomy (NCBI): domain Eukaryota; kingdom Metazoa; phylum Arthropoda; class Insecta; order Hymenoptera; family Scelionidae; genus Calliscelio; species Calliscelio sp. ZL-2020. The sequence continues at coordinate 305 of JABFOZ010000004.1, read as the reverse complement.
GGGTAACGGACCCATGATCTGCGTGATCACGTCAGCTCGAATTCTTGCACAGGTGACGCACTTAAAAATGCATGATTTTATTAATTTGCGCGCCTGAATGACCCAGTACTCATCACGTAGAACTTTCAAGGTGAGGGTGATGCCGCCATGCAAAGCGCGAGAGTGAGCATTGGCGATGATCAGGCGAGTGATGTGATGATTCTTGAGGATGAGAGGATGCTGCGAGGATGAAGGCATGGGGCTATTTTGGAGGCGTCCNCCGACCCGGATAAGGCCGTCGGCATCAGGGAAGGGATTCAGGGATT
>JABFOZ010000003.1:0-23344 GCA_022817625.1 Calliscelio sp. ZL-2020 | reverse complement strand
TATTATAAAGTATGTCTGCACATTAATTAATCTACTGTATTTTGAAGCATGATTATATTACAAAAGCAAGGTCTTATTACATTTCACATTAAATGTAGTTACAATAACAAAACGATAATCCTTTGAAATAAACCAAGAATATATTATGAGTCCTTCATCCACTATTACTTTACGGTATTAGTGATTTTACTGTTTGTTGTATCTACATGTACATGTAATATAATAAATAATGGTGCTTTGGCTTCCATATAAAAAGTTCAATAAAATTTAAGGAACGCAGAAAATTACATATCTGGGCAGGCATATGGAATAGACAAATTATTGGACCAGAAGAATTACCCGATGTAATTGGTGGACAGGATTATCTTGATTTTTTGAATAACGATATCGAAACTTTACTAGAAGACATCCCAGATGAAAGTCGTAATGAAATGTGGTATCAAATGGATGGAGCTCCAGCTCATTATGCAATAATCGTTAGAGAGAAATTAGATGAAATGTTTCCGGGTAGGTGGATTGGACGTGGAGGGCCTATAAACTGGCCTGCACGCTCGCCAGATTTAAACCCACTAGATTTTTTTTATGGGGATATGTAAAAGAAAAAGTGCACGTGGAAGAATTTCAAGATTTAAATCAATTGAGAGTTGACATACAAGAAGCGATTGACTCAATTACTCCAGCAATGTTTGATCAAGTCAACAAAAACTTTATCAAACGATGCAGAAAATGTATCGAAGTAAACGGTGGAAACTTTGAGCAACTCCTGACATGTAAATATGTATACTTTGTAATAATCGATTCAATTTGTTTCATTTAGGAGGTGTCAGTGGTCGAATTCACAGGATAAAGGTATCTCCGTGTAAGAGCAAATGTAAGTAAAAGGTACAAAAATATCTGTGAATTCGGACCAAAGATGTAAAATTTTCGTACCAAATACTCTATTAAATTCGTTTTATTATAATGTTAAAAAAACTTATACGTTTATTTCAGGAACCTAGTTTTACATGTACATACGATCAAGCAACAAAAGAAAATTGTTTTCGATAAGATTTACTTATATGAGGATTACCAGTTTCTAGTTTTTAATGATTAATTTAAACGTTGATCACAGATTTGTGGATAATCTTTCTTGATAGGGCACATTTTAGATTGGATTAATAGTTTTTACAATTTTATATGTATAAAATAACAATTTTAAATGTAAATACTTTACAATTGTGAATTAATATACGATGATTTCTAAATTATCTTGAATTTCTGATTATTTCTTTACAATTTATATTCTACATGTAACTGGAAGATTGAATTAATAGATTACATGATGACAGGATGACTGACTGGATAATAGAATGACAAGGTGACTGCAAGACAGGATGTGTACATGATTGGATGACTGGATGATTGGATGACTGGATGACTGGATGACTGGATGACTTGATGACTGGATGATTTGATGACTAGATGATTTGATGTCTAGACGACTGCATGACTGGATTGTGTGTAATTGTCATTTTGATGACTTAAAATTTCAATGACGATTGGATGATGTGATGACCACTGATGACTGGTCATTTATTTCCAATCACCCGGTATACGTTACATCGATGTTAGATGACAAAGATATTCGATTCTCGTGTGCAAACTTTAGGACATGACAAAAAGTGGTAAGATTTGAAGTGTAATCTTTTACATTTTCAGCTATATTTTGATCCCACTGTAGAAATATTCCAAGTTCACGATTCAGACCTAGTGAGAATACTGCCTTAGATAATTCCGATTTTTTCAAGAGCAATGGTTTTCTTTAAGATATAATTAAGAACTCAAGATACTTTGGAAATTTTATTTTTTCAACAATTGTATTTTTTATAAATATTTATTTACAATATCTGAATTACAATCTTACTACTGTATAATTTTTTAATACAAACGAAAATTCCTATGGTTAACAATTTTTATTTTTTGCGTGAAAATCTTTGTTGCTTTGAAAATGTAATTTGTTTATTGTTCTAAATGTTTGCAACCGTGTATTCATTAAAATAATCTGAATCAATCTAATGTAATTATTACTAAATCATCCACCATCTCTTGTTACTATGTAAACACAAATAGCAAGTAAATTTGAAGTTTTTGTCATTTATATTCTTTGGAAACTTAACGTATGCCAATTTTTTTACACAAACTACATGGCACCATCTTTTGCAAACGCGGCACATAACAGCTGCAACATCTTTTTTATATTTACAACAGTGTAAGCAATAATCTTGCATATGCTCAGAATGTTTCAATAAATGTTCGCTAGTTGTTCTTCTGAAATCATTGGGATTGAATTTTAAATCAAACTTTTTGTTTAAGATTAAACAGTCCATGTTGTAAATCAGAAATAAACCACAATAATCACCATCCTTTTGATATGGTCTAGTTGCAATAGGTTCTTCTCTTTTCCAGGTTACATTTTTCAACTGTCCAAAAAAGTTATCATTGCAACATGATCGCAAAAATTGGACTAATTTCTTTTGTACTCTGGTGAAATCACTTTTTTTATCTCGGAATGAATCATATAACGTAAGCGTTTGATTGTCTACATTTAAAATCAATAATTGATAATGAGATTCATAATGGTAAGGCAAATATATTTCTTTAACTTCACATGTTGGCATATCAAGCATTTGTGTCTCAGCACTTTTGTAAGCTTTTCGATCACTTAAAAATTTCGATGTGCAATTTAGTGGAATAATTGCAATATCCTTGCTGCATTTTGTTAACAGTATGGCGGAGTAACAATCAATAATTGTAGCTTCTAACCATTCATCGACTTTTAGAGTAGAAAATTGAGAATTTAATGCTCCCAGTTCCGTTTTACCAATAAAGGGTGTATCCTTTTCAGTTCTGAATATGCAAACATAAAAATGAAATGGACTTTTACATTCTATGTAATAATCTGGATCTAAAAATAAACCATTTCTTAATGCAAGAGGATGAATAGAATTTTCACTGTTGATTGTGTCTAACGATAACCTTCGGTTATTGTCCTTATTAATTGCTTCAAATCTCTGTTGTACAGTAGTTTCTCCCATAAATACAACATCACTATGTGTATTATTATCGATGTAATTGTTACATACTTTTTTTGAATCTGCGTTTGCGTTGTCTACTTTAGTATTGACGTTAAACGTATCCTTTTCATCTATGCTTATTATATCTGTATCAGAGCAGTGTTCCTGTATATGCGATTTTTTAATTATAGACTGCAAATTATCTGACCGTGTCTTATCACTCAGTTTCTCAGTTACATCTCTGCATTTCGTTTCGTTATGCCTACTTATTAGTGACTGAAATACACTGCTTTTCTGTTTCTCTACGCTACCCAAGTAACCATTTTTTTGCTTTTTCGCTTCCACACGTCTTCAGCTTGATTATTAAGAGGATGTTCGGGATACTTAGGATGCCGGCTCATAATACGACCTTTCAGTTGTACATTTAATTTTTCTGAAGAAATTATGCCATCAATGTTGTTTTTAGTCTTGTCAACAAATTCGAAAATGCTTAGATTTTTTTTTCTTTTTAGTATATGACGCTTTGTCACATTGAACCCGCTTTCAGAGTAAGCATTACTAACTCTTGAAACGGTTGGTGTTACTCTATCCAATACTAGTCCCGACCATATAGGAAGAAATGGCATGTATCTTTCTGTTAGATGGTACGCTATTTCTTCTGACCAAAGTTTGTTAGATGGTTTACAATTGCTCAAGTTTTCTTTTATTCTTCCAAGTAACTGAATATAATGACGATAAAATGGAGACTGCTGAAAAACTGGTCCTTCTTTTTTATCTTCTGGTCCGCATTCTAGAAAATCGTCTACCGTTTCTTCATCATTTAATTCCTCCAAATTGAACTGTTCCGTCTCAACATACTTATTTTTCAAGTAATTATCAAGTTTACCAATATGACGATTTGCAACAATTTCATCTGGTGTTAACAATACAGTTATAAAATTGGTAAAAATTTCGTCAACGTCTTCAATATTTCTGCAAAGGAGAATCATTCCCATGCAATGCATGACAAAACTTTTCATTTCTTGATTAACATTGAACTTTTCATTTAAGTTCTTAGAAATACGTTTGAAAAAATGACTGTTACAAGTTATTAATATGGTCCAGTTCTTGTTAATCGCTATTTTGTCTTTAGTGACCAAATATAGATGTTGCAAATACTCAGTTATATTAACTTTGTTCCATTCTTCTAATATACTATTTATTAGAGCCCAACTCCAATCAACACATATAACTTTAAAGTATGGCCACTTTTCATGAATTTCCACAAATTCTTTGTAAAATCTAAAAAATAATCCGATATAAAGTTTACTGTGTTCTGCTGTTATTAGTTCTGCAATCGGCAAAATCGATTCTGTAAGCCGTATTAATAAGGCATAATACATAATTCTTTTGCAGTCTATTTCATTTGGTTTTCTAACGCATCCTCCTGTACCGTCGAAATGAACGATTAAAGTTGACCTGCTAGTTTTATCATTTTCTATCATGTTTCCAATGGCATGCAGTTGTTTTTCCGAATACAAGTGTACTGTGAAGGGCTCGCTAACAAATCTAATATATGGATCATCTTTTTGTTTATCAATTAATCTCTTTTGCAATATTTCTGAGAAATCGCCATTCGGTAAAAATTGCCTTGATTTACACCGATCTTCGGATGCTATTTTTTGATATACTGGTAATCTTCTTAAATGTTGCATGTTACCATAGTAGTATAGCTGGGATGTTTCTGGATCAAAATTCCTAACCTCAAAATTGAAAGTCGCTGAAGATGATGTCCAGGTTGGGATTGTGATACCCAGGGCGTGTGGCCGGCGATCAGGGTGATGTCTAGGTGATTTTTTCCCAGAAGATGATGTCCAGGGTGTGGTAACATAACCTCAAAATGGATTGTGTCCAGGTTGTGGTAACATAACCTCAAAATTGGAGTTCGACGAGGGTGTCATCTAGGTGGTAGTAACATAACCTCAAAAATCGAATACCAATGCATGGTAAAGAAGGGATCTTCTAGAAAATACCAGGTAACATAACCTCAAAACCAAATACCAACGTGAAGATGATGTTCAGGTCGTTCTGGATATAGATGAAGGGTAAAGGGGGCGGGGGATAAAGGGAATCCTTCTAGAACATTCCATTTTGATGACGTCATCCTCTAAGTCATAAAAATGCGTCATTGCATAATATTGCGAAATATGATGCAATACATTTCTATCGTTGTCTACCTACAGGAATCATTAACAGGAGAGATGGAATGTTCTAGAAGGCGTAATAAACGTACGAGTAACGTTTTGCGCTTGACAAATAGATTAGATGAGTCACCTGAGTCATATTCTTCGAAAAGCGTCTATTGCGCAATATTGTGAAATATGATGCAATACATTTCTATCGTTGTCTACCTTCAGGAATCATTAACAGGAGAGATGGAATGTTCTGGAGGTCATAATAAACATACAAGTAACGTTTTGTACATGATAAATGGGTTAGATGAGTCATCTGAGTTATATTCTTCGAAAAGCGTCTATTGCACAATATTGTGAAATGTGATGCAATACATTTCTATCGTTGTCTACCTACAGGAATCATTAACAGGAGAGATGGAATGTTCTAGAAGGCGTAATAAACGTACGAGTAACGTTTTGCGCTTGGCAGATGGGTTAGATGAGTCATCTGAGTCATATTCTTCGAAAAGCGCCTATTGCACAATATTGTGAAATATGATGCAATCATTGTTCATCCTTGTCTACCTAGAGGTGGGAATGTTCTAAGAGGCGTAATAAACGTACGAGTAACGTTTTGCACTTGACAAATGGGTTAGATGAGTCATCTGAGTCGTATTCTTCTAAAAAGCAGCTATTGCACAATATTGCGATATAAGACGTAATAATTTTCTATCCTTGTATAGCGTCCAAGTGTAATTTGATACTTTTCGTGCTCGACTTTTTTGTTCCCGCTTATCGCTGAATAACATCAACAACACATTCCAATGCCTATGAATAAGACACAGTACTTTTTTGTCATCCAAGTGAAATTTGATACTTTTCGTGTTCGACTTTTTTCGCTTCTTCTTATCGCTGAATAATACATTCCAATGCCTATGAATAACAGTTTAATAATAATAAGAATAACGTTTAGCGTTTATGTGAAATAAAAATTAACTTGTCTTGACATGTTAAACATCATGGATAGAAGGCCAAGAAAAAAAAATAACTTATGATTTATAATATGATTTCATAACGAACAATGGTTCTTTGTTATTGATATTTCTAGAAAATTACAAACGTTTTAGTAACGTTTTACGTTTAGTATATAAGGAACTAAAATAAGGGAATAATAATTCACATTTCATTCAACTGCTGAGGAGCAAACATTAAAGTGAAGGTGTTACTTTGAGTTGTTCAATTACATTTTAAACGACTTGAAAGGTAAGATTTTATATCTTATACATTATTGTTATTATTATTATTATTTAAATGACTGTTCTTATTAAATGATAAAATTTTCTTGTTTTTTACAGATTTGGTCTACATTTTCAAAGATGAATTTTTCAACGTTAAACAAAATTGCTCGTTTACATGAATTTGTGCCCTTGAGTTCATTGGACAAAAATCAATTCTATACTGTGACGGAAATTCGAAAAATTTCAACCAAGTTTGGAGAGAGAATTGTTGTGAATTTAAATGACAGCCAACTATCAGTGTTTTTACCAAATCGTATTGTAAAACTATGCAACGAACAACCCGAAATTTATAATGACATGCAAAAATTAATCATTGAAAATAAACTTACCATGAAATATGAAGGTGGAAAATATAACAGTGTACAATTTAGTACTGTATAAAACATGTATATTGATGTATAATGTATTACTGCATATGTAAAAATAAAACTTTGTAGTAAACATCGTAGAACAGTTTATTATTATTATTATTTCCTATTACCATATGTTTTGTTGCACAATTAGGTTAATAAATAAGCATTAATGCACGTAACAAAATTCTATTTATTCAAAATATATTCATATTACATATCATTCTTACTTATCCAACTATTATGAGAATTATCAAAACCTAACCATTTTACAAAGACTTTATCACCGCGTTTCTTAATTATTTTTTCTATAAGATAAACATCTGGATTTTTAACTTTTGCAAGTTCATATTCGTAAAATCCACCTTCAATTGGTTGATTTTGATAATCCTTTAATTTATAAGTTACAGGATCGGTATTTTCTACGCTATTTACAGTAAAAATTTCTGCAGTCCAATTAGGTGTATAACCCTTTTCAAAAACATGCTTAAATTTACTAATGCGCACACGATCACCTATACTAAACTTAGTTCTTTTCATTTTCGGTCGTACAGATAAATTTAAATAAATATTTCGGCGTAACTGTTGTGCATTCTTTGTATTAACATCTTGTGGTTTCATTTTAATTGTACGATGTTTTGTATTGTTATAAGTAGTTACAAGATCATTAATAATATCTATCCACTTATAATTGCCACGTAAACTAAATTGAATCCACATTTTTTCTTTCAAAGTACGATTGAATCGTTCACATATGGAGGCTTTCATATTGCTAAACGTAGAATACAAGTTGATTCCATTTTTTTTCATCAGAGATTTAAATGCCGAGTTGTAAAACTCTTTTCCTCTATCCACATGCAAGTTTCTCGGTATTTGGCCTTTCTGTAATACGGATTCCATTGCAGTGGTTACATCATTTGCATTCTTGCTCTTAACCGGGACAACCCAAGCAAATTTGGAAAAGACATCAATAATGGTTAGCAAATAATTATATCCTTTATTTGCTCTGCTATATGCCGACATATCCACTAGATCTGCTTGCCACGTTTCATTCAGATCTCGAATGTCAACTTTTCGACGCGGAAAATTTCGACGTGCTGGTTTATGAAGTTCTCGTACAGTATCCTCCATCATGTGTATTATACATGTAATTGAAGATAAATATACAGTGTCTTTGAATTTATACCTTCAATCTAACCAAAAAATATACTCTTTGGCTTTGCACCTATATTCATTGATACATTTCTAATATCTCGTTGCAGGGTGGCAATAGAGCTTTTTAATTGAGCAATTTTTTCTTCAAAATCTTTGCTACAAGTATCAATAATTTCTTGTTTCAATAATACCAACTGGTTATTCATTACATCATCATATTCATGCATGAAAACTTTCATTCTATCTTCAATCATTCTATTAACATCTTTATAACTTATAGCATCGCATGAATCAACAGCATCACCGAGATTACACAATCGCTTGTTTACAATATCAAATTGTCCATCAGTTGTTAGTTTGAATCCTAATCCTGGTGGTCCTCGTAAGTAAGGACCATCGATTTCATTCAGCGACCGTCCAAACACATCGACGCTCATTATGGAAATGATTATTTTTCTTTTAAACAACTACCTTTTAAAGGACAATCCCAGCTTCACGTAATTCTTCTACTATTGAAACAATTTCATTAGAATGACTAGGATTGCCCGCAGTTTGAGATGCTAATAATAAACGAAGACGATCTACCAATTCATTCGGATCATCCCAGTACACATAATCAATGGGTTTTTGTTTCTTTTGAGCTAACATATACTGTGGTAGACCGGAACCTTTACGTTTATGGCCAATTATATTTGCAATAATATTATTGAACTTATTATAATCATCACGAATTTTTCCATCTTGGCGGTAATACTTTCTATGCGCATTTGTTGATAAAATAATACTTTTATAATTCTCTCGATCATCTTTATTTACTTGTCTTTCATCCGGTTCTTTCATAAATAACAACTCAAGTAAACCTTTTGTATTAGGATATCTCATGTTGTCCACATAGATATATTTGAGATCAAATTTTATCATCGAATCACCAATAGTTAAACCTTTTGTTTTCAATTTACGAATTCCAGTAACAGTATCTATGTTTTTATCATTTTCATCCAGCATATTCAGATAAGAATTTAATTTCACTGCAATATCTTGTACATTTTCTTCCTCTTTCACTTGTTGTTCATGCCCTACTTCTTCCCTTTCTTTCTTACCCTCTATTCCCCCTTCCTCCTCCTCCTCCTCTTCTTTCTCTCTTCCTCTTTCTTCTTCTTCTTCTTCTTCTACCTCTATTGGTTCATAATACAAATCTCTGTCATCGTATATGCTCTTAAATGATACATTTTCATCATCATCATCATCTGCGTTGATTGTACTTTCAAATATTTCACTTTTCCGCTCTCTCTTTATCGGTTTATAATCATCAGATTTGATGTTTTCCGGTTTAAATTCAGTTTTTAATTCCGATTTTACTGTACGTTCGGTCGGTTCTGCAGATTCCTTCTTTGTAACATCTATTAGTTTTTCTAAAGGTGTTACAATCGGTTTGAAAACATCCTTCATTCTTTGTTCACTCGACAATTTATTCTGTTTTATCATTTGATGCTTTTGACGTATTGCATCACTAACTTTCGCAATCTGTTGTAATACATTCCTGGTCTTTGGAATATCCATGATGTGGATGTTGCTGAGTTTAACAACATACTAATGTCTTTTTCCATTATGTCACACTTATAAAACAATCAAAGCCCTTTCTATATCTACCTTCATTGAGCCTACTCTCTTTATCAATAACTAGAAATTCATATTTTTCGGTATCATTCCAACACACTGAACATAACATTTTAAACCTTTCATATGTCATATCAGTATTAACATGATCATTGTAAATGTGTCTCAAATTCATATCATCTTGCTTGAAAAGTACCAATAAATTAGCATTATCTCGAATAAGATGCTTAGGAATATGGGCGTACGTTTGACAAAGATAGAAACTGTCAATGTTGTTATGTCTACCCATACAAAAGAATCTTCTCATATTGTCTTGTTTCTTTTCACACACAACGTCATCAAAGATCATTACAGAGTTCGGACGTGCTTCCTCCGGTGAAATAACTTGATCATGAGCGTTGAATGTGAAATACTCAACACCTGCTATAGGTTCTAAAAGTTGCTCTAAGAGTTTATACTTTGGCTGATTGAGTGATTTTGAGTAGACGTACACATTTGTAAATCTTAAACCATTTGGATGTGTAATCAATGCTAACAGGGCATTTGTCTTGCCACAATTAGATGGACCACACAAAATTGCGCGTATACTGTTTGGTAGCAGCATACCATGTCGTTTTTTAAGCTCATTTCCGCATAAACTTTTGCCATTTGCATTATTATTATCGCAGGCAAGTTTATCGAAATTCATTACTGGTAAATTGAAGTGATGTTTTTTCACTGCCATTTGGACTTGAACTGACGCTGAAAACTATAAATACCGGGTTTATATGATGTAACATTTCAGTACTGGCCCGTACATAGTGATGTTCACACGTAAACGTGGTAAAGGTCTGATAAACAAATTGATTAACAATCTACCATTTGAATTACATATACCAGGTGGTTATCAGTACTGTGGCCCTGGTACAAAATTAGCAAAACGATTAGCTCGAGGTGATCCTGGAAAAAATCAACTTGATCAGGCTTGTCGACTACACGATATTGCGTACGCAAAGCATCCAGAAGATCTTCACGCTAGAAGACAAGCTGATAAAATATTAGCTGAACAAGCGTGGAAACGAGTTTCAGCGAAAGACGCAGATTTAGGTGAAAAAGCAGCAGCCTGGACTGTAACCAATATCATGAAGGCTAAAACAAAATTGGGAATGGGTATTCGAGGTGGTGGCTTAAGGAAAACACGGGCTTCCAAGATGAAGAAGAAGAAGAATAATAATAAATGTGGAATGATGTTAAAAAGAAAGCCTAAAGTATCACTACAAACAATCATTAAAGCAGCTAAAAGCAGTATTACACCTAATGAAACGGATGCTCGAACTGTTATCAAGTCAGCATTAAAAGGTGCTCGTGAAACTGTGAGAAAGAATGGTGGTAGACGTAATATTAGACTTCCACGTGTTCTACGTGTACCATCGAAAATCGGTGGTTTTTTACCATTGATTCCGATTTTTGCCGGGCTAAGTGCTATCGGCGCTTTAGCTGGCGGATCAGCTACTATAGCTAAAGCTGTAAATGATGTGAATGCAGCGAAACAGCAATTGGTTGAGAACAAACGTCACAATGAAACAATGGAGGCTATTGCTTTGGGCAAAGGACTCTATTTGAAATCAAATAGAAAAACAGGCTTAGGTCTTTATCTGAAACCATATGCTAAAGTGACAAAAAACTGAATATCAAGCTACCAAGCCGAGCACTGACCAATGTGGATTTACACAAGTATGCAAAACTGTTGAAAATACCATATTTTCGTGGAGTTTATATGCGTAATTCTTTACCGAGTAAACCACGGAAATGTGAGTCTGCAATAATCAATCTCGATAATAAGGATGGACCTGGTACACACTGGACTGCATATAAAAAACGAGACTTGAATATTATTTATTTTGACAGTTTTGGTAATTTACAGCCACCGATCGAATTGATGAATTATTTTGGTGTTGGTAGCAGTGTTAAATACAATTATAAACAATATCAAAAATATGACACATATGACTGTGGTCATCTGTGCCTGATGTTTTTAGTGAATCAACTATAAATGTAAGGGACAGGATTGGATATTGAACAGTCGATTGAAGTAACTGACAATGGATGATTCTGTTATGCTCACTTTATCGGGCACTTCATCCCTTCTGGAAGCTAATTACTTTCCACCGATTGAACTCAATCCCACTAAGGAATATGTTCTAGGCCTTGTTGAGTTGTTGACGTTTAACTCTATTCCCAACATTGACATTGGAAATAATAAGTTTTACATTGACAATGAAGTAATAAGCATTCCTACGGGCAGTTATGAAATTGAAGATATTGCCAAATATTTGCAAGAAGCATTGACTCCATTAAATATCAATATTGAAATTAAACCTAATAACAATACTCTGCACAGCTATGTGAAGTGTAACAGAGATATAAATTTCCAGCCAAACGATTCAATAGGTCGTTTGTTAGGATTTACATCTCGTGTCCTAGAAGCGAATATTCCTCATGAATCTGATTTACCAGTCGCCATTCTCAAAATCAATGCATTAAAAGTGGAATGTAACATCACAAGTGGAGCTTACATGAATGAGCACAAAGTTCATACAATACATCAATTCTTTCCGGTCGTTCCACCGGGATATAAGATCATTGAAGTGCCAAAACAAATCATTTACGTACCGATAGCCGTACGTGCAATACAGCATTTACAGCTCCGTCTGGTTGATCAAAACAACGAATTGGTTAATTTTAGAGGAGAAACTATAACCATACGGTTACATATTAAATCACTGAATATGTAAACAAAGATGGGTATTGTATATATCCGGAAGAGGAAGAAGATAACAGGTAGAGGTTATAAAAGTGAGAAGACATGTGCAAATCGGATCAGTTGTCAAAGACTGCGCAAAGGACTAACACAACAAAACGCTCAGTTTCTCAAGAGTCTGGGTCTGACAGTTCTCGGAACAGCAAGAAAACTTGTCAAATTTTAATTATCTTCCATCTAATTTATCATTATGGAAGAAGACATTTTAGATGTCAACGGTGCAGTTGTTTTCGATGAATCCATTTCACATTGTGAAGTACACGCTCATCAGCCATACGCATCGTCAACCTTCAACAACAGTGATGAAATTCGGATTACAGTTCAACATCAGGATTTATTTGTTTTACCCAGTCAAAGTTCATTGCATGTACAGGGACGATTGTTAGCGGCTGCAAATGGCAATGCAGCACCACTGCATACAACACTGGTTAACAACGCCATCTGTCATTTATTTGATGAAATACGCTATGAGTTGAATGGAGTTGAAATTGATAGAAACAAAAATGTCGGTCTTACGAGCATTATGAAGGGTCTGGTTTCCATCAGCCCAAGTCAAATGGCATTCTATCAGAATGCTGGTTGGCGTGACATTGCCGAAACAGCTACAACAGTGTTAAATAATGCAGCTGGATATTTTGATGTCGTCATACCATTGAATATGTTACTGGGTTTTGCCGAAGATTATCATCGAATCATTATGAATGCTAAACATGAATTAATATTAACAAGAGCCAATACTGATCATAATGCAATTTTACAAACACAAGATGAAGAATATACAATTAAAATAAATAAGCTGGAATGGCTATTGCCCTATATCAATGTTTCTGATAAAAAAAAGATTAAATTATTGAATTTAATTGCAAAAGATAAGCCGATTCCAGTAAGTTTCCGTACATGGGAATTGTATGAATATCCACTGTTGCCAACCACAACGAAACAAATATGGGCTGTAAAGACATCAACGCAGTTAGAGAAACCACGCTTCATTATATTAGGCTTCCAGACTAATCGAAAGAATCAGAAGACAACAAATGTCAGTCGTTTTGATCATTGCAATATACGCGATGTTAAATTATTTTTAAATTCGCAATACTATCCGTATGGTAATTTAAATCTTGATATTACTAGAAATCAGTACGCTTTATTGTACGAAATGTATGTAAATTTTCAAAAAATGTACTACGGTAAGGAAACCAGTGAGCCCTTGTTATCGAAAACAGAATTTTTAAACCACGCCCCACTCATCTGCATTGACTGCTCAAAACAAAATGAATCGTTGAAGAGTGGGCCAGTTGACATCCGTCTCGAGTTCGAATCAGACGCTATCTTTGCAGCTACGACTTCTGCATTTTGTCTGATTTTACACGATCGCATCGTGGAATACAATCCTATAAGTAGCATTGTTAAGAAACTGGTATAAGCATGGAGTACATAGTGGATGTACAGGGCTTCAAGCAACCTCACAACAAGTTTGTCTTGAAGGAATTATCCATACTTCAGCTATCTAACAATGATCATCATCCTTATACATATTTGTTCAAACCGCCATGTCAATGGAATGAATTACCCGCCAAATACAAATGCTCAAATTTGTGGTTGGAAAGAAATTATCATGGCTTAACATGGGACTCTGGAGATGTACCTTCCAATGTGGCAAAGGATATCTTACAAGTTCTACTAATAGATGCATCTAAAATTTATGTAAAAGGACAAGAAAAAAAAGAATGGTTAAAAGAACTCGTTGAACCGTCACAATCAATCATTGATATGGGTGCAGAGCTTGATTGTCCCTCATTTCGAAAAATGTTAAATAACAATTCTTTAACTAAGTGTCGATATCATTCGTATGCAAAGTTTAACTGCGCATTAAAGAATGTTCAACTTTTAAAAAATTGGTTATTATCAGATTCTAAGTTATTATTGTAAGAAATAGCATTATTTGTATTAGATTGTAAGCAATAAAATGTACTCATGGTAATGAAATAAATATTTTTTATTAATCAATATCCATGCTTTCTACAATGTCTTGCTTCTTGTATCCCCAAGGTAGTGTATCAGTCGTACCAATTTGAAGATTTCGTTTATCATCTTTCCAACTTAAAGCGATTTTTTGTTGTTTTATACTATTTACATTATGACGTTTACTACGAATTAAATTTTGCTCTACAATATGAATACATTCATTCTCGAGACAATTTACATAATCATTGAAAGTGATTTCTCCCACTGATTTAACACCTTTTGCGCGTTTCTTTTCTCGCTGATCGCCTAATACTTTATACGCATAAAGCTTTGAACGCAGTCCAACGAAATGACTCATTATTCTTCCATTATTTTCATCTTTCATTAATCCTATTACTTTCTTATTCACTAACGGTATATTGTATACATTATTTTTATCGTAGTCGGATGTATCGAACATGTGAATATCATTTTTAATGTATGTATAGATGTCAGAAATATGAGAGAAGAGGTATATCAAGGAATCGGTATCCATATACATTAATTTGGCTTTATCACCGAACGTTGGTCTTATGTAATTATAATGAAAATTGTACATGACTATTTTGGATAAATCTAAAACAGAAAAACCCACATAAATAGGTTTATTAAACATGACTTCTGTCTTATTCATTTCAATTATTACAAAATCATCAGCTATAATGGTGCTGCTATGGAAATTTGGTCTAGCTATCAGTGCTCTAGCTCCGTAACGTCCATCCCACTTCGAGACAATTCGAATGTCTTTATATTTTCGAACATTCTCCATTGTTTTACCGAATACACAATTGTTCATTAATTTATAAAAAAATTTTTCAAATTCATTTTTTGCCTGCTTACGAAGATTAGTATTTAAATCTATATACGGTTTTAACCATTGTGATTGGTTAAATATCAGTATCCTGTGAATTTTAGTTAATTTCATACCTAATTTAATGTATTGTTTCAAATTTCTATAATGCAAAACGTATTTTTTCTTCGGTAAGAGTGTTGTCATTAATTTCGGTAACTTACTTCCCGGCGCAGTGAAGTGTTCCGGGGCTAGAGGGAAATCTTTATGATTATCAAACAGATGAGGAGGGTACTCAAGGTCAACTTCGAGAATATAACCCTCCGGTGCGTCATCCGGAGTATTCATGTCAAAGTTGTCGACCCACTCGAATCCACCGGATGGTAAATAATCAGCCATAGCAGCACCATACAGATTATTTACGTCATAATACATAAGAAATGAATCGGGTTTGTTGGGATCATAATCGGACCCCATATATTTGTTATTCGCTGCGGCGTAACGATTGCTACAAACAGAAATTCCTCCTCTCATACCCTTCTCAATGAAAAGCACTTTTTCTGGGTCGGTAAACAGTTCTAAATGCACACCGGTTAATTTTAACATAGCGTCGAAAGCAAGGCCTGGAGCTGTATAATAATGTAATGGATCCAAAGAGTAAGTTTGCATACATGTGCTTCGAAAATTTTCAAATACATCAGCTAATAGCAGTACATCAGTTTTTAGATATAAATCCGAAAATTCGCCCAGATTTTCAATATGGAAAGTGTTCCAAACATTTTGCGCATGCGCATAATCTTCATCGCTAATGTCTTTGTTATTGAGTTTAGAAAAAAATGCTTCTTTCGCTGGAAGCTCGGTATCATTCAATCTTTCCCAACTGTTGACATACTCGTAAGGAAAGATACCTTTTCGAATTACTAATTTAAATTCTTCCGGGTTTGAGTAATATTTTCGCGTCACACATTTATTTTCATCGTCCAAATAGTTAACCAGTTTTTCCAGACTACTGGCCATAAATCTGAATGAATCAATGAATCTGAGATGAATATTTGTGTCGTCAACTGTCTTGCTAAATGAAATGTATCTTTCCTTATTGATTGGCAGCAGTTTAACATCCCCGGGAAAATCGTTTAATAAATTTTTAATTAAGAAATGTGAATCGTAGCCAGATAAATTGTGAAATACCACTGGAATTGTATGATTGTCTTTGTAATTAATGTTACAGAAATTGTGACAAGCACCCCGATACTTTTGGCTTAAATGATCATGATCACGGTGCTTTATATCAAATTCATTAAATGGCTGCTCACAAATATGACAGAACTGTGCAGTTTGAAAATCTAATTCTTCAGCGGGTGTTAGTATCAGTGGTTTAGGATGTTCGAGTGCATAAGAGTATATCTTTGCAATGTCAAGCAATTCTTGCATAAACCATTTTATACAATCATCGCCTCTAGAAATTGCAAATCGAGAAAGTGTATCATCATAATTACATTTCAAATAATAAGCTATACTGTGCGGAATATGTTCCTGATAAGCTTGATTATCATTGATTTCTTTCAAAAGGCATTCAATGTCCGCATACACAACAAATGGAACACTTTCCTTATGTTTATAATTTTTAAATTTTAAAATATTTTCACCTTCTTTCGGGAAATTCATTCTACATTGATTTCTCGTGGAATAACAATCATTCTGATGATTCAAATACGAATATTCATGTCTAAAATGTGATAAACACCTATCGCAAAAGAATAGCTTATGCATAGATTTAGAAAGGTTGGATCTTGTTAATCGGGATAAATTGTTAATTAAACAAAAATGATGAATAGGTGTTTCATCATCATTATTTGCTTCTATCATAAGTAGGTGAATTGCCGGCTTATTTGATTGGAATTTGCTCAAGTAAATTGGTACAATATTCTGTTTATTTAGTCCGTATACATTAATTGAAAGATTATTCATTTTCTCAAATTTCGGAATATCTTTTAACTGCAACGGAAAGTTAATGCCTTTAAAATTCAAATCAGTGTTCATGAAATGTGGGTATGAATTCACTCTATTTCGATTTGTATCAACTGGATACAATGCAGCGACTACTGACCATAGGAAACAGTATTCATCATTATTTTTTATATTAATAACTGCTTTTTTATTTTGTATAAATTTTGGTAAATCAATATACGTTGAAGACCCAACATGCATTGGAGTATATTTATTTATATTAAAATTTAAATTCAAAATTTCGGTTAAACTCCAACCTGAATCTTTTTGTTGAAAATCTTCTATTTTCACTAACAATTTATTTATCACATTGTCTGTAATCCATGCATTCAAATCAGTTGATTGTAGAATGATTTCATTCTTTGTTTGAAAATGTTTAATTTCTTCAATCAACTTGTTATCTTTATACAGACTAAATTTACAGTTCAATGTACAATTTACCTTTAAACTGAGGTATTTTTTTAAAATGTTTTTAACTCTTATACTAAAAGCTTTAGTCGCATCATCAAAAAATTTATGTAAATCTTTATGTAGCAAATTTATTACAGCTCCGGACCTTATCCTGCTGTCGAATACATTCTCGAGATCTTCCCATCGTACTCTGTCACTACGGTGTCGATTCTGCTGAACATTTCCTCCATGTTTCCTCAGCGCCTTAATTCGACAATTAATCGTTTTTAAAATTCCAATTGTCGACAGGATACGTGAACGATCTCCAATGTTGAGATTTTGTCTGTTTTTTCTCAATATTTTATTCAATAATTTGATATTATAAACACCTGTATTGAACCATTTTCGGATCTCTTGAGGTTGTGGATCAAGCTTTATGAGATCGTACCCATGTTCCATTAATGTAATTAGTTTTCTGCAGTTATTTGTATCCATTTTTGGGAATAAATCTAAAAAAATTGAAAGAAAAAGTAATTATTAATGTAATTAATGTAAAATTAAATATTATCAGATTAAATTATATGTACCGTTTATTTAACGATAATGAAGTTTAGTGGAAGGTACTCACTGGTCCACAAACACAATTATGAAATTCCTTTTAACACTTTTTGTATTCAACAGAATGTTACAAATTAAGGAGACCACTGTGTATTAATAATCTAAAGTAGAAGAATAAATAATCAATAGTTAAAACATTTTAATTATACATTATGAAAATAATGTTATAATTGAAATTGTACGAACGGTGTTTTTTGAAAATAAGTCTTATTTTTTAATGCACTTAGTTGTTCATAAAGAGAAACAGCACTATTCCTTTTGAAGAATTCTTATTCTTCAACACAAAGCACAAATTAATGATATATATATTGAAGCACTTTATACTGAAACAGTTGAACAAAGTCAAATCATTTCAGGCGTTGCTTTAATAACAAATCTAATAATAATAATAATAATATTTATTGCAAAATTGAAAATAATAATAATATAATACATAAGATGACATAATAATAATAATTTACAAATTTTACAAATGGTATATAATCAGGATAATCCTGCTTCGCAAATATACCAGATAAATATATATAAATAATATGAGTAGTCGATAATAATATAATAAATAAAAATTGAAGTATGAAGTATTACAATAAAGATATTAGAAATTGGTTTTGACATAATTGTGTATCACAGACGATTGACTTGAAGAGGAAGCATTTCTAACATGATCAGGTAGCTTATTGTACATGGACAGACATCAAAAATCTAAACGAAAATCTAAACGAAGCACAGAATTTGGTTTTGCAGTATCTAGGAATAGTTAGCAGAAAAGAAGAGCGAGTGACAAGTGATCGTCGAGTATAATTATCACACAAATACCTAACGCAATCACGTAGATAAGGAGGATTGCCAGATGATAGAACGCCAATTATAAGCTTTATATACTGTGCAATCCACCTTTGTCGCATGTCGAGCCAACCAGATTGAGCAAAGACGTTAGATATATGGTCATATTTTCGTATCAAATAAGAGAATCGTAGACATGAGTTCTGGACTTTTTGTATTCTTTGAGCAGAAGCCGCTGACAGGCATGGACCATAGACCGTGTTTGAATAATCAAACAAGGAAAGTATGGTAGCATTAGAGAGGTACAATTTCAATTTCTGCGAAAGCACATGTCTATAAGGATAGAAGGATCGCAGCAAAAAATAGGCTTTACGACATTTATCATTGATGTGCATGTCAAAATTCCAGATATTATTTATCCGAAGTCCCAGAATATTCAAGGAATCTGATGGCAAGATCACAATACCGTCAATTATCAACTGCATCTCGTTCATGGGAGTCAATTTACCTGTTGGATCTACTATTATATAAGATGATTTATCCGGATTTAATATCAGCGCGTTATCCTTGGACCATTTCACTATTTTCGCAATATCTGAATTGAGATCATCTATAGCAGAAAGAAAGTCAGAAGGATAAAAAGATAGTGTGAGAATGCTATCATCCGCATAAGACATAATTGTAGACGATAGGTGTATATCGGAAAGATCAGCCATATATAAATTGAATAAAGTTGGTCCAAGGATAGAGCCTTGGGGGACACCAGATGACGATGGTAAGATATCAGATATGCAATCTAAATTTAACATTACACTTTGAAAATGGCCAAATAAATAATTTCGCAAAAATGATAGTGTTAATTCAGAAAAAAATTTGCTGAGAAGTAAATCATAGTTAATGCTGTCAAAAGCTTTTGAATAGTCCAAGGATATGATTGTGGTTACCTTGGAATTGTCAAAAGCATGTAGGATTTCATTGGATAAATTCAGTAATGAGGTCGTGGTACTAAACCCAGATCGAAATCCAGATTGAGATGATGGGATAGCCTCTATATTGTTAAGGTATTGCGTTATCTGATTATTGCAAACTCTCTCTAGTATTTTCGATAGAAAGGGAAGAATGGATATAGGACGTAAATCTTTCAAACCAGTTGGTTTACACTTTTTTGGTATAGGTCGAATTAATGAATGCCTCCAAGCAGACGGAAATCTACCATTTACAAGAGAACAGTTAATAATATCTGTAATAACGTCAAAGCAATAAGGAAAACACATTAAAGCCATGTGACCTGAAATACCATCAGTTCCAGCACCAGTTAATTTTATAGTCTTCAGAATATTGTATAGGTAATGAGGCGTGATTGTCTGAAATTGAAATTGTACGTCACAAGGTGTTCTCAGGTTTACATTGAAATTGGACAAAATGTCTATATTAGGGGATAGTTTCGGGATAGAATTAATATAAAAATCATTAATTTGATTAGGCGTAAATGAAAAGCTCGAGAGGTCCATGCCAGTGTCTCGAATTATGCCCAATTTACGTAGGTTGATCCATAAGGTTTTTATATCGGATACGTTGTTTAACTCATTATCGAAAAATATCTTCTGCTCCATATCCGCGATAGAATTACACAAATTGCGAAGTGACGTATATTTAGTTCTAGATTCTACAGTTTTCAGTCGACGTGATTTAACAAATGCCTTGTTCTTTTTTCTAATTAAAGACTTAAGAGAGTCTGATACCCATGGAGCTCCCTTTCTGGATATTCCAATACGTCGGATCGGCGCAAAATAATCAAAAAGAGAGACAATATAGTTGGTTAATAGTTTCACTTTATCGTCCAGATCGGGAATGAGTAAAATATCATTCCATGGAATATTGTTCGCGGCTAAAGTGAAGGCATCAGTCGGAATTTTCGATAGTGCACGTCGAAAAATGTATTTATTGTTAGCTTTAGGGATCTTGAATTTTACGGAGCAATAAACCAACGATGGTCGCTGATATCTGCAGTATCTATCATGCCTGTTTCAGAAACTTCAATATCTGGTGATATCAATATAAGATCTAATAAAGTATGACTTCTAGCAGTACAACGAGTCGGTAATTTTATAATCTGATTGAAATTAAAAAAATCAATAAAGGTATGTAAATCAGTGAGACTCGGACCAACTGAATTTAAAAAATCGATATTGAAGTCTCCCAAACACACAATTCTCGATGTTTTCAGCAGGACATCACTCAGGTAATTTTCGAGAGTTTTCAAATTATCAGCAAGCGTAGGTAATATATTGATGTTCTGTAGACGACTAGAACAATTCTAGGGCGGTTTGTAAACATCGATTATAGCTATTGGAGATTTACAGTGCAATAAAATACCAAGAACTTCGATTGATTGGTTAGAGTTACTATAAGATGTAAAATCTATCTGCGTAACTTGAATATTCAAAGTCGATTTTACGTAGATACATAAACCTCCACCTCTATTAGCATTATTTGTACGATCAGATCGAAAAAGATCATATCCCATAACAGTAAGTAGATCCGACGTATCTCTCTCACATAGCCAAGTCTCAGAAATTGTCAGTACGTCAAACTGATGCAGTGCCAATAAATCACTAATTTCACGAATTGAGGGAATGAGTGAACGAACATTTAAGTGTGCGATCTGAAAAATTTGCGAAGAAGGATTAAGAATAGGTCAAGCTGTAATGTTGGGATTACCGTTATCAACAATATCTGTATGTGACTGTGGAGAAAGAACTGGCGACAATTGCAAAAGAGCATCAATCGAAGTAATGCGAATAGGAGGAAGATCGTCATCCTTACTCATAAATGTAACGCCTCGTCGCATCCAGACATATTTATATCGATGTTCAGCAGAGTATTGTTTGGCTTTAAAATAAATTTCGCGTTCCTTGCGAGTGGATCTTTCATTTATTTGTATCGGTACTTCAGGAAATAGAGGATTTAGTGTATTAGCAAATATATCACGTCTTCTTTTTTTCGCTTTGATCCACATATTTTGTAATAGAGTTGATGAGAGAGTAACAATCAAGGGACGCGAGCGATTGTGTAAGCCTTTAATCCAGTAGAATTTCGAGACGTATGCTGGGTCAAAATGAATGTGCAATTTCTCAGCCAAAAGAGACAAAATCTGCAAAATGTCTTCGTGTTTATAATCAGACTTGATCGGAATACCAGTTATAATGATTTCAAAATCTCGTTGTTGATTAGAGTAAGTATCCAATTTGGAGGTTACCAACTTTTCAAGTTTGTCAACTCGTTGTACCGTTTCAGAATGATTACCCATCAAATTTGCATTCTCAGTTTCAAGTTTTCTCATTTGTACTTGTAGATCAGACATCGCAACATTCAAATCTGCCACTTCTTTTTGCACACCTGTGAGATTGGAGTTAATACGTTTATCCATCTTAGAGATGTCAGATTTTATAGTGTTCAATGTAGATAGTTGTTGTTGTACCAATTTAACATTTTCCGTCAGCTGGCGCAAGGAACTCGCCAAGGATGGATCAGAATTAGTAGGTGCGATTTGAACAGTTTCAAATGCTGTTTTGGCCACATCATTATCAACATCAATATCTGTTTTGGTACAATTCGCACAGCAGAATGGCTTATTGTGAGCAATAATAGAAGTGTCCGTGTCATCAGGAGCAGCATTCTTGGCACATTGAATATGAAAAGAGCCTCTACATTTACCAGAACACATCACAGATCTGTCACATCCATGACAAATAACATTTGTACCAGGCATGGTCAATTGATTGATTATGATATATATTTATGCGTCGAAATCAGTGAGGACTAATCAGTAAGAATGAAAAAAGCTTACGGTGTAAACAGCGTGAACTAAAGCAATGATACTGCACGAGTGAGACCGCAATATATTCTCAAACAAGGATAAATGATCGTGTGCATGTGTAAGAATCCACACTCTCACTCACACATATACACGAACACATTGACAGATTCCAGATCACAGTCTATAACCCGTTCAATATGCAAATAAATGCCACACCAAAATGCAAAGACAGAAGCAGGCTGTGGCAGGTCTCAGACGTACTCAAAAAGATCCTCAGAGCTTTTCGTAAGATGAGAAAGCAGTATCAGTCCGTTTGTAGGTTAGATCGCAGATGTGCTGCCCTCATCAATAGAATGTCCATCGCAGTCAATGTGAATATCAATCAGTAACGGCGGATGATAAACATCAATTGGAAAAATGTTATCTATATCAAGCATGACATTGCAATCAATTTTTTTTCTTCACGACGAGGGAAATGCTTTTTACGCACACCAGCCTCGGACTCT
>JABFOZ010000002.1:0-24684 GCA_022817625.1 Calliscelio sp. ZL-2020 | reverse complement strand
AAACTAGAAATTCGAAATGGTCGACAGGTTGAGTTGTATGTAGTGCCGAAAAGTATGCGTAAAGCGATCGCAGTAAAGCACCATGATCTGTCGAGTCATTTTGGCCTGGAGAAAACTTTGGAAAAAGTACGACGTAGTTATTATTTCCCAAAAATGCGTGCGTATTTGAAGCAACACATAAGTCACTGTTTGCCATGTTTGTTGAATAAAAAGCCGAAAGGAAAACAACCGGGATTACTACATCCAATTCCTCCTGGGAACCGACCTTTTTCGATTGTGCATGTAGACCACTTAGGTCCGTTCGTTACTTCCCATCGTGGAAATAAGTATATCCTGGTGATCACCGACAATCTAACGAGATTTATTGTACTGGAGCCTGTTCCTAACACCGAATCAGCACATGTTGTTCGAAAACTAACCCGTTTTATAGACCTCTACGGAGTACCAGACCGCGTGGTTAGCGATCGGGGCACGGCATTCACAGCTAAACAATTTCTACAATTTTGCGATAAGTTTCAGATTCGACACACATTAAACTCGAGCCGCCACCCGCACGGAAATGGATTGGTCGAAAGAACTAACCAAACGATTTTAGCGCCTTTGCGAATAAATTCACTTGCGAGTTCGCTGAGTCGTTGGGACGACCAGGTTAAGCAAATTGTGAGAGATGTAAACCTGTCGGTGAACAAAACCACTGGTAGGTCACCTTATGAAGCCATTTACGGCTATTTACCGAGATTCGAAGCAGACCCGTTGCGACCAATGACTGTTAATACCGATACTTATGAACCGGCCGAGGTTGTTCAGAGGGAGATCTGCGAATCGATTTTGCAGGCTCAGGATAAATATAAAGATCGTTATGACCGAACCCATCGGGGCAACGTAAAGTATGAAATTGGTAACTTGGTGTACGTGAAGTGTAATCCTGTTGCCACCGGCGAGAGTCAAAAGCTGCAAACCCGATTCAAAGGACCCTTTGTGATCGTCAGAGTCCTACCTGGTGATACTTACGAGATTGCGAACCTAGGGAAAAGGAGGAAGATTAATCATCGCCAAACAGCTCACGTAAGTGCGATGAAGATTTGGCGAGGATTAAAGGACGATAGCGATAATGAGAGCGATGATGAAGACCTTGACGCCGAATCAGATTGCTTGGAATCGGCGAAAATGTCTATTCCCGAAGATAGTGAACACGAAATTGAGAATTCAGAGACCGAAAAGGTTCAGATATCGTTGAATAGTCAACCCAAGCGATCTGTCAAACGGCCACGGTATCTTCAAGATTATTATTAGTCTGTAATCGTTAAATATTTTTATTAGTTTTCATATTATTGTGATTGGAAGATTTACGAAACAAAAAAAATGTATAATTAGTTGAATGTAATGTAAAACGTTTATTTTTATATAGATTCATGTAAACGGATTCAATCGTTGTTAAACAAAAAAAAAAAAGTTATTACTAGAGCGTTTGATAAGGATGTGTAAATCAAGACTTGAGGGACCAAGTCAAACAAGGATGGTCGAGTGTTAGGGCGTGAGAGAGACGGAGATAGCTGCGGTTTGAGAACACTGAGTAGTAGCGCCGCGCTAGGGAATTTGTGGGGAGTGTTTTGGCGGAAAAGGGAGGAAGGTCGTTGCGCGCGTAAGCAAGGCAGTTGTATTGTGATAACGGTCCCGAGAGGGTGAAATAAAGATCTGTTGAGGTACAATAGGCATCTTGTTTTTTGAGACCCTGATATCGGTTTTATCACTACGATTCAAAAACAAAATTATTTATAACAATGGTATAAAACATTCATCTGTTGCGTCACAATGTCTCGTCAATGCGTCAAAACGGATGTGCTTGAGCCTTTTCTAGAGTCATATTCGAAGCATGGAACTATAAAATCGTCGGAAATATACATAGCGCTAATGGACGTGCTTCCCAAATCGTTGATCGCTACCTCCTGGCCAAGTTCGTGGAGCAGCATTTGTATGATCAAGAACTTTCACAAGAAACTAGAAATCTTATGAACGAATTGCTGCATAACGCCCAGTGGGTCGTTTCTCCAGCAGTGTGTATAGGGAAATCATTTTTGGGCCTGAAACATGTAGGAGTCTTCCCGCCAGAAGAACATGAGATCGCTTTAATAGATATGGCAGGTTACGAAATAACGCCAAATACAGTTTTACATAAATTTATGGATGCTGAAATTCATGGTGTAACTTATAAAGTTCGTGATAACAAAAAGAGAAGATACTGCAACTATCTTGTCAGTACTAGAGATGGAAACTACACTTGTGAAGAAGTACTATCTTTTACAGATAACCGGGGCAAAAGAATATCAGGAATGGTTGGTGCAGTGCTACGTACGCAAAATCCTTTGTTCAGAACATCGTATATAAAATCATATTTTCCTACAAACAATCTTAAATTCATTACCTATTCTAACGTTATGTTCCCATGTATTTCTATCAGTTGGAGAATTGGAGCTGTAATAATTCCACTACCCAACTGTTGGGAAACAGACTGAAGTGAACGTGACAGATTGTAACGCGGAACCAATTAGAAATAATTTTTATTAGTGTGTGAATTTTACTTACCTTATAAAACATTCTGGTTTGTTGAAATTAATATTTTTTGAGACAGTGTTAAGAATTGTTATCGATTAATGTATTTATATAAATAACATAATTTGATGAAAAATCAATTTATTTATATAATATTTAGGGTATAACATTTTATCCCGTGGGTCAATTACGCCGGTTGATGCTATAAATCCTTACAAGATACAATTTTCTAAAAATATATATTAGATTTAAAGATATTTTCAGCTATTTTCTAAATATTATCCTAAATTAGTTCTGAATCTATGAAAAACTGCGTATATCACTACCAAAGTATTAATAATGAAAGTTAGAATAATTGTTATTTTATTAATATACCTTAAATATTCCTTAATCCTATTCCTGCATATACCTTTAATATTGAACTCGAATTTCGAGTTAAAAATAATATCCCGCGTGGAAAAAATTAGTTCGGCAACAATTCGGCATTAAATTGGCAACAGTTAGGCAAGCATTTGGCAACAAGTAGGCAGTAATACGGTAGCAAAGTGGCAACACGTCGGCTCATAATCGCGAGCCAAACTGTTGCCTTATTGCAGCCTTACTACTGCCATCGTCTCATAAAAATCGAAAATTGTGCCGCATGAATGCCTAAGTGACGCCTTATTGTTGCCGTTCAAACAGATTTGTGACTGCCAGCCAGTTGCCTAGTTTAACGCCAGACTGCTGCCATTGCACTGCCCAACAATTGCCTAACTGAAGCCGAACAGCTGCCTTATGAGTGCCAAAATGTTGCCGGCTTGTTTCAAAAAGGTGTACGCCAGGCTGCCGCCACTGTGCTGCCGGCTTACTGCCTTTCTGAGCAATTTAGTTGCCATACTAATTTCGAACTGTTGCCTACCTGATATAAAATTAGTACGCCAGACTGCTGCCATTGCACTGCCCAACTGAAGCCGAACAGTTGCCTTATGAGTGCCAAAATGTTGCCCGCTTGTTAGAAAAAGGTATACGCCAGGCTGCCGCCATTGTGCTGCCGGATTACTGCCTTTCTGAGCATTTTTGTTGCCATACTAATTTCGAACTGTTGCCTACCTGATATAAAATTAGTACGCCAGAGACTGGTGCGCCATTGCGCTGCCCAACTGAAGCCGAATAGTTGACGTATGAGCTATTGCCAGCCGAATATAATGAAATTGGTACTTATAACTGCTATCCTTGTACTACTTAATGAATACGGAAGAATACTTTAACTCAACATTGTTAAGTAGTTTTACATATAGGGTCGGAAAAGTTAATTAAACTATAAAATATATTTAAAAATTTTCAAATTTATTTAATAATAGGATAAAAAAACTGTTTATTTAATACAAAATTAAATGTTAATGTTGATGCACATTATTACTGTCAATAATTGAGTTAAGTGTATTGAAACTAAACTTGAACGTTTTAAAAATTTGCAAAAACGACACTTTGAATATAACTCATCTTATAATGTTATTATAATTATTATTATTATTATTACTTTAATTATGCTAAACATTTATTCTGATGAAATTCTACGAAAAACATTATTTAATAATAGTATTGATTTATCAGATTATTACCACATTATGGTTTTGAAAATAGTCTGTATGAGAAGCGTTTTCCGGATTTTTTCTTAACTATTGCAATGCAGTTTGAGCCTTTGCGTATAAACTTTGGTAAGTCGTAAACGATAATACCTAAGTGCAACACAAGTACAATGTTTGTGTGTATTGCATGTATTGAATGTAGGTATTACCGTTTACCGAATATCAAATTTTGTTTTAATAGCGTAGCAGTCGTGCAACTATACGATAATAGTCTGGCAAAATAATCTATAGCAAAAAGTCTAAAAATGCTAGATTGATTTTTTCACGCGAGTCATAAGAAAATAATAATCAACCTGAAATAACCAAATCGTTATCGCGTGCTAGACTATTTCTACAATAATGTGGCATTATTCTGGCAACAATTTTTTCTTTACATATTATTCATCGTTGCTGTCGCTAGTCATAACATTTACTTTATCTTCTTGTTCGTCGTCTTCTACTTCTTCCGCATCTACTTTTGCTCCCTCTACTTCTTCATCTTCGTCTTCTTCTTCTTCAAGCTCTTGTTTTCTTGACTTATCTGCAGATTCAAGCCTTCTCTTTTTTCCGCTTGTCGACTTGCTTTCCTCTTGCTTCATTTTTATTCCACTCGCTTTCCGTTCTTTCCTATTTTTCGTGTACCTCTCGTTCTGCTCTCGTGTGCGTCTGTTTTTTCGTGGTCTTCTCAATTCATTGCAATGAGCATTTATAATTTTATTTACAGCTGCAGCCGATAATATTGGCGTTGCGTGTTTAACTACATAAACTAACCAAAAAAAAAGAAGTATATAATAATATATCCAAATGTATAGTTGAAATTATATTTTACAATTACAATACAAAATAAACATATTACTTACAATTAATTGCATCGAGCATTTTTACCGGTATACCGATCAGATTCTCATTCGTTCCTCTTCCCTTAGCAGTGCTCTTCATTCTTGTTTCTTTGTCGAGCAAACATTTCAATAACTCCAGCACCATAACATTAGATTTTTCAGCATAACGTCGCATAAAAACATGATCGTCATTGTGAATGTATACTCCACTTCCCTTTTTCAGCTCCACCTAAACCATCCACACAATATAATTACAATTATGATATATTTATTTTAAAAATGAAGAATTATTTTCATATTAATATGCAAGAAAACAGATATTTCCGCAATAATGTATACTGTAACTTTCATTCAAAAATTGGAAATGAGAAATCGCGTTTTCCCGTGTGAAAAACATCAATCTGACAACAGTCTGCTTGATGATGATCACGTGTCTGCTTATTGTCAAACTGCAGTCAGACAGATACCAGATAACCATAGTATATGGCATCAGTATGGTAAATTTTTTAGTGTCTGGCAACAATTTGGCGTATGCGTGGCATGAGTCTGGCAGAGAGGACGGCTTTTATTTTGCGGATTATTTTTAACATTTTAAACAATAGAAATTGAAAAGATCGAAATGAATGGCAATAGAAAAGAATCAAACATAAAAAAATACAATATCAGAATAATGTTTGTACTATGTTTATTTCGTTATACATATTTCCTTACTTTGTCATGATTTCCACTCGAACAGGACTTTTCGGCATATTCATCTTTGTTTGCAATGATTCCCGATGTAGCAGCCGCTTTCTCTTTGTCGATACACTTTGCCATTGGATGCGACTGAGACATCAAACATTTACTTGATGACGATTTGAGTAAAGTATCACCAGCGTCATCATCATTATTACTATCATTTGATTTTTTATGGAGAGATATCGGTTTTTCAGTGGCTTTCGCATTTTGAATGTGAACTATTACATCTAGACAGTAGCATATAAACTTTTGTTTAAGTACTGACAATATCTGAATATATTATAATAACTTAAAGAAGAAATTACACTTTGTATAAATGTAATGGCTTTTTTAATTGAATTATTACTAACCTGAAACAGACGGCAATGCGTTTAATTCTAGCTCCTGTGCTACATTCGTTTTTTTTCGATCCATTTTATTTTTCGCATCTTCAGTCTTATTATTCGTTCTTTTTTTGTATTTTTTCGGTGTTGCGAAACTTTTCATTTGTTTGCCCTTACGACTTATATTACCCATAGTGTCGACAAAAAGGCTCTCCAACTGTTCTTTGCTATCTATAAAATATTTCAATTTTGAGTCCAATGGACTGGAAACAATTTATTGTTTGCCGAGGGCGCAACTGCGCCCGAGGCTTTACATGTAGTTTTATGGACCTAGGGAGGGGAGAAAAGTGACTCTAGAGGGATGAAAAGTCCACTTTTCATCCCGAATCAAGTCACTGTGATTTTAATGTTTTCCTGGGAATACTTGTCTTTGATTCAAGAATAAGTCGTGAGAACTTTTTGAATTTTCAAACGCCGGCTTTCAAATCCTTATCCAATTTATTTTTATTTTTATTTGTTTTAAGCAGACATACATACCAACGAAAACGATATAGTTAAGCTTGCATTTTCTTTAAGCACACAAACACACACACACACACACACTTCATGCACGCTAGCAATACTGTGACGCGCATTACAATATTTGAGGGGAATGCACTATAGTCCCATCAAAAGCGTCGATTTGTTTGCTCTACACTGCAGTTAGGCATTCGCTATGTTATCCGGGATATACTCATAAAAAAAGCTAGACATGCCAAAAGTCTGGTATGAGACTGACAAGTGTATGACTGGCAAGACTTGGCAAGGCCAGATTTATAAAATCACAATTATTATTATATATGCCGTCATATCCTACAGTATTGGGTAATGTGTCATTTTACAAAGATTAAAGTAAATTGATATTTAATTGTTAATGTATAAATGCATCATCAATCATTTCATTAAATGAACATGTTTGTTACACAGCTTGAATAACAAGATGTACAAATTAAATAAATTAATCATTCAAGTTGAATGATTATTTTTGTATTTGAATGAAATTTTTGTACGATGCGCAACGTACTTTTCAGTCCTAGTCTTAATAAGTTCCACTTTTGTGGCTCTCCGCGGCATGAAAAATAAAATTCACGACTGCAATGTACTATTTCATGTAACAATTACTCTGGACGTTCCTATTTTATTAATTATAATAAAACGAAATTATTATTTACCGTTAAATTCCAATACTTTGGCTTTATAGTCTCCATCCTCATACGGCACTAGACATTCCTCTCCTATCTGAACCTCCACGGGAATATAACTTGCTTTCAAAACTGTCCTGGATTTGTCATCTGGCCAGAAAACTAGACAATACTTGGGTCTTGATCTAAAGTACGACAAATGTATTATTACAGTATTCGTCCATGTTTATTTTAGCCTATCCTACATATACTCCCAGAGATTACATAAGATATTCCCCGCAACAACCTTGATGATGGTCGCATGTCACACTATTGCCAGACAGCCATCAAGCATATTTTGTTGCAATTATTATCTAAACTATTGCTACGTCAGTTTCTTTGTATGGGGATTATTATATTACAGAATAAAATAAGAGATTAACCACAGTCTCTTATAACCGACCTGATTAATTTTACACACATCTATTTGTCAAACTGTAGCCAGTTTGTTGCCAGATCAACATAGTATGGCATCACTAAGAAAAAAGTCTGGCATAAACTACAAGGACTTGATTATTATTATTATTATTGCAATTATCATATTACAGACTAATGAGAAATTATCGCCAATGTCTCATAAACGATATATTAATTTTATTCATCTATTGGGCATCTAATTTATTTAAATAACCGTCCGACGTATTATGAAGCCTTCATTTTTACAATGATATGTGTATGGATGTTTTGATAAGAACCCCTATAGAAAATGTCAGATCTCCGCCAGTACTCACAAACATACCAGGATTAGCGCAATTGTGTTGCGAGGCCTGGGACAGTGCAGAAATGATGAAAACACCAAATATGTCTGCAGCCATTTGTTAACCAAAATACGAAATAGCCAGTAGCAAACATACAAAATAGCCGGCAATGGTTTAATCTCAATCGATGGCGTGCGTGTTAATCAGATTAATGTGCTGGAAATGTTTTGCAAGTGATGCTTGGCGCAGTCAGTTGTGCAATTAATTTTTAACATGTTTTGAAAGTAATAAAAATATTTTCACGATTTCATTAATCGTGTATTTGTTTGTGAGAAATTGTAACGTAACTAATCTCAATATTGGGATATTGGAGTTTTTTCTAAAATCGATGACGATACAGAGATATATTGATTTTAAATAAATCGCGGCGGTTCTTTTCTATTCTTATATAGTATAATAAAAATGTATTTTACTCAAAAATATCAAAAATGTATTGTGACGGGGCGACCTTTCGTGCCCCGTCTGAAATTTGATTCGCGATTACGCAGAATGGTTGACACCCTATTTCGAGAGGGAAATTAGTGATAGATAGTAGCGGTTTTGATCTGGCCTGTTAGAACTATCTATTCGCGTAAATAGAGTCTTTTTCAGGATTACTAAAGAGCTCGAGCAGCGAAGTCCTCTGCTGGTGAGTATCCCTGGCGCGCAAGCATGAATGATATGATATTATGTTGTATGAGTGAAGTTTTGCGAGCAGCAGTATCCCCTTTGTTTTTTTTGTGTATTTTGATATTATTTGCGGATCATGTAAGGGTGCTGCGGCTGTTATTGAGTATGGTTTTGAATGAAGTATGAATGTGATTTTAGGTGTTTGGTGAACTCAGACTCTGTGTAGCGAGTTAGCGAGTTATTATCCGAGATCTAACATAACATCTGATTTTGCGAAGGTGCTCAGATTTGAGTTATTTGGGGATTTAGGATTTAGTTTGTTGTTAGTTTTGGAGAAACTTTTGGTATTAGATTTGATGGTATTTGATGGGGTTTTTGGATAATAATTAGTTTGGTTTGATTAATCTAAGCACCTTTGCAACATTGCGAACTAACGACGAAATGAATGGTTTGGTAATTCTGTTATGAAGTTTCACAGCTTGATTGGTCCAGTTGGGTTGAGAACAAAAGGGAGCTTCAACGAGGGACAGCCACCTGCCTTCAGCAGCGATCTCGATGTCATCGCGAGATCGACGTGAGGGGAGCCTGATAAAGCGAACCGAAACCTCCTCGAGTATTGCCTTATTGTCCCAATCATCAACATCCCGCTACCAGGAGACGACCATCTCATCCTACAACGCCACACCACCATCTTAGCGAAACCTGCCATTGCCGCCACAACATCACGAGCCTATGTGTCGCCCCCAGGCACCACTTTTGGAGGCTGTTCCGCGCCAGCCTGGGTGGCAGTGACCATAGTTCTCGATAAACCAGCTTCGGTGCCGGGAAATCGTTCTCCGTCCTATTCGTTAGGCGGAGTAACCTCAGATCTTCGCGAGGGTCCAGGAGAGTGCGCCGGATAGATTGTAGGCCGGGCCTCTCCTTTTTATTTCTGGAGTTTGATGTTTGGAGTTTTGGATTTTGGATTTGCAGTCGTCTGCAGGACCTGCTATTTGCGAGACTGGGCCCGTGTGTCGAGCTGAGTGGATTCAAATTTTCGCGCCGGCGGCGCGCCTCTTCATTGGCAGCAACATCAGCGAATCAGGCGAGCGGCGGGGACATAAGGCAAGAAAGTCGAGTTAGTAGGGGAACTGAATCAGGCCCTCCCCTTTTTGATTGCTTCGGAAATTTGGAGTTTGAAGAAGAGTCTTGAGCCTTCGACGAGCGAACGAGTAACATCGCGAGCGGGCGCAGAGTCGCGAGTGAGAGCTACACCAACACCTAGCTGGAAGCAGCGTGGCCGACCGGAAATCACCAGCCGGAGGACCAGCTCGAGCTCCTGTTCTCGCCCGATAACGACCATCGGGTAATATCGCAAATGTGACCTTTGCGAGGTTCGTTCATCCTTTTTATTTCGATAGTTCAATTCGCCAGATCTCGCGAAGTAAGGTCGTGATGCGTTTATGATTATTTTCAGTGAATTTGAAGAGTGTGCCGGTAGTTTTTCTTTCCGGATTTCTGTCGCGAGTCTATATTTTTCGTTTATTTAATTGTATCGCGTGCGATTGAAATTGGCATAATTTATTCGGCTAATTCTGTTTTGTAAATAGTAAGGCTCAAGAACTACCTTGTAAATATTGTATACTAAGTTTTGTTTCTTGTAGTATCGCAATCGTGATAATTGAATCGTTTGTGTTAAGTCTGATGTCGGGCAAATTTTATTGCGAACTTTATTCATTGGATCTCGAGATCGATAATTGTGATCATGATTGCGAGTAGATTTTTTTTTGTGAATATTTTTTTTTGTTGCTGGTGTTACATATACTTTTCGTGTTGAATAAATGATTGATTTTTGTGAAAGAGAATTTTAGGACCACGTGTTATTTCATTTAGCAAAATCCTTGCCTGGTCTTCGCGGAGTCAGAATCCGTTGCTGAGAAGTAAATTCCGTTTCATCGTGTCTGCAATAAGGAGAATAGTGGGTCATAGCGCATTTGAGTTGTGTTTTGTAAGGAGTTAGTTTTGGGTATAATTTTTTTGGGTAATTTGATTTTGTTGGTTTTTGAGTTTTTAGTTGAGTTTTGTGTGGAGTGGTTCCGAGACCAGAAAACTCGGTGGCGATCCTGATAACATCATTTTTGTGTTGCGAGACCTACGCGCAGAACAACTATCGTGACCCACTATTTTTGATTTTTCGCGACAACAACTGATCCTAATATTGCAAACCGGTGGCGAAGGGTCGTGCGAAAAATCCGCCACGTCACAGTATATCTAAATATACGTTATCATTTCTACACTGGACCAGGACTGTCTAACACACGAGCCAGTACTACGTCATATGTACTCAAAGTACTGGCAGGCCTGACAGTCGTACTGTCCCAGTATTGTCTTGTTTGTAAACGACTGCATGGGAAGTTTAATCTTTAAGGTGATTCTTCAGGTGATTTGGTTCAAGACTTTTGTCAGTTTGTCAGCTCAAATGACAAAATAAAATTTAAGAAAAAGTATACCAAGCAATTTGTTCAAATTTTGTGAACTTCTGAGTTTATTTTTCATTTAATTTTATTTTGTCATTTGAGTTGACAAACTGACAAAAAACTCGAGGTGAGGTTAACAACATAAACATATATAACTTTCTTTTGTGACAATACAAAATTATGTTTGAAAAATTGTTATTATTCTCCCAAGATTGTCCAATATTATTCTGTTAATAAAAACTAATTCTTTAATGTAATTGTGCTGTAAACTAAAAAGACACTAACTCCGGGATCCTAGACATGAAGAATCGCCTTAAATATTTAATATATAATTAATACTATACATAAAAAAAAAATTAGTTATAACCAAGAACAGAGTTACATTTAGAAATAACAAAAATAATGTGCATAAGATATTTTTGTGCTTTTAAAGAGGGACTTTGACAATTATTATATCTGAAGAAGGGTTTATAAAAATGTCAAACTCTTGCATCATATCTCTAGTGAAAATTTGAAGTCTAAAGATGATCTTTAAGGAGTCTGAAGTGATGTGCACAAAAAATCTGAAAAAATACCTAAATTTCAGAAATTTCACACATTTTGAAGAGGTATACGTATTCCAAATAAGTTTTGAATCTGCTGCAGACTTTTTTGGATTTCAGCACACTTATTACAGACATTCTGATAATTCTGCATACTTATTGCAGACTTTTCAGACTGCCACAGACTGTTTTCAGACTTTCAATAACAAAACAAAATTAACTTATGTTAACTCACAGTTACAATTCTGAAGTCTTACAACCTTGATGGAATATGAATTGTTACTTCTTAAATTTTTTAAACACTATTACAATATAGTCAATTTGAAACACATATGCAAAAGGTTAATTTCAGTTTGGTGCAATTTTAGCAATACCATGGCACTCGTTAATCATCTAGAAACTTGCATAATTCTTTTTTTCTTCACATTTCTTACTATAAATTATAATGCTGCTCTGTGTAGGAATACTTATGTTTCACTATTATTATTTTTATATTCATCACATACATCACAGTACATTATTACTTTATTTCATACTCATGTTGGAATGGTTATTCCAATTGAAATGGACTAAAAGCCATGATGAGTATAAAATAATGTATTAACATTTGTATGACAAATAATTGCGTTCGTTATAGTCACTTTAACCTATTTTAGTAATTACTGTACTGCCCAACAATTAAATAGAAATTTTATAATAACCCAGACAACTTTTGATTTTTTGTGTGACTCATGAGTAACGCATGCGTCACTCTTGGGTCACCCAATTTCCGCTTTTTGAATGTAGCGGAAATTCGGTGACCCATGAGTAACGCATGCGTTACTCATACGTTACACAAAAAATCAAAAGTTGTCTGGGAAAGAAAAGAAAAAATACTGAACGTGAAAAACTATACTGAAGACTTTCTATAACGTTATTTAATTCAATTATATTAAATAATTTACATTAATATTATTACAGGACAGTTAACAAAATGTTTTGCAAAAACTGTAAATACTTTTGTTATTGCATTTGTTTTCTATATTGTTTATTTCTACAACAATTTATCAAAACAG
The DNA here is from genome assembly GCA_022817625.1 of Calliscelio sp. ZL-2020. Classification (NCBI taxonomy): domain Eukaryota; kingdom Metazoa; phylum Arthropoda; class Insecta; order Hymenoptera; family Scelionidae; genus Calliscelio; species Calliscelio sp. ZL-2020. The sequence continues at coordinate 11,987 of JABFOZ010000002.1, read as the reverse complement.
AAATTGCATTATAATATATTATTGTTTAATTTTTAAGTACATTAAAATTATGTCTTTTATTTATATAAAAGCATAACATTATGTTAATTTAGACACACTTCAATTGACTATAACATTTGAAAATATATAGAATACAATGTCGTTAAATAAATAATTGCATCATTTTCATGTTAAACAATATTTAAAGAAAGTGAAATAATCATAATCTGTTTATGTAAAAAAAATGTTACATGTTTTAAAATTCTTTGAAGGTTAATTTCAGATTTTTTCAGGTTATGTGTTATCGCACATCTTTGTTCGGTATTACATTCAATATATTAACACAAAAATTAAAAGATACTACATTATCAATAAAAAATTCTTTACATGTAATCTGCTAAAATGTTTGTTTACTTACTCGCTGGTGTTGTCCATTTTGCCTTTTTGTTAACACAAAGATTAACAACTATTTCAAGTTATGATATCAAATCTATTTGAATGCGTAGACAGCAGATTTACAGTCACAAAAAAAATAAACTTCCTTCACAATGAAAATGGCTTCTACTATGAAAGATATCTTGTTTGTACTCGCACGTTTCAGTTAAGCGGTACAGTTACGAATGGTAACACTGAAGTCTGTAACAGAACTAAACTTTGTTATGACCAACATAATAGAATATGATGGTAATAATTTTAGTTATAAACATTACTGCCAATAGAAGAAACAAAAAATACGACCAAATGTAATAGATAATAATTGCGAAAAATATAAATACGGAAATAAGCCATTTTTTTCGTTTTTTTTCATATTAATGGCATATATTTTTTAAACAAAATTTTAATTTTGTTTTATGATATTCAAATAATTTTTTGTTATTAGGTGTAAATATAAACGTTATTATTAAAAATTATACAATTATATTAAGAGTTTTTTGACATAGTACATTTCTGAAAATTGACATAATATATTAAAATTAAGACGATTCTTCAAGTCTGCGTTCACAGAGTTTATGTCTTTTTAATTTGTAATATAACTACATTTTACAAGAAATTTTTTTTCTAACAATAATATTTAATAAATTTGGGAGAATTTTATCAATTATAAAAATTAATTTTTCATTGTATAATAAGCAAGCAACATTTGTTTAAATGTTTAACATCACCTCCAAACTTTCGGCAGTATCACAGCCGAATAACTATAATATAAAATTAAATAAAAAATAAACCCAGACAATCACAAATTTTGAACAAATTGTTGGGTATACTTTTGATTCAATTTCATTTTGTCATTTGAGCTGATAAACTGACAAAAGTTTTATAGCTAATCAACTGAAGAATCGCCTTAAGTTTGTATATTTAATTACATTATTTGCATAAATAATTGAAACTAATGTTCCCAACATCAATTGTTCGGCTTCCCTGCCCCAAAAATGGTTTCACATAAATACTTAATCATGTTCACTTTTACTTAACTATATTTATATTTACCGTTAATCGTAATTGTGTTCTATCAAAGAATTATTCCTCTTTCTCACATATATTTTCAACAATTCATTAGAAAAACTGAATCATGGTGTTTCAATAAGACTATCAAACTTGAATGCATCGTTGTAAACGAGCAGACCATGCGGGATTTAATATGCATAATAGAATCAATATTGTATAAACAATAGATTAGTCAATGAAACTATATAGCTGGATCCTATCTTTTCAACTTTAAATGCGTATATGTCCAATTCTTATATTTTTGTATACCACGCTGACAAGCCACATAATTAAAGGTGATTCAAACCTGTCAATTGTTTATAGGAAGTCTGGTCTCAAAATATCCATCTATAATATATAAAAACAGTATAAACATAATAAGCAATTTTTATTAAAATATATTTCGTTCCAAAAAACGTCGAAATTGGACAATACAAATATTTTTCATATTTACCAATTATTTTCGTCGTTATTTTATACATTACTTTCGTTACTAACTGTTTCCTGTTTCTTTTTCGGAATCTCTCCAAAACAAACATGGCGGATGTTTTTAAATTTGCTCAGAAGAACAAATGGGTTCTATCTCCATTTGACCACATCGAACATTGTTTAAGTACATGAATCTACGCTTCTTAAGATTTTATCATTTAATGATGTGTAATTTTAAGTGATAATGCATGATGTTTCAGTATGAATACTGATTTTGAATGCATCGTTTCAAACGAGCAGATCATACAATTAATTTTGCAAAATCATTGTGTTTTATCCTCTTTTCTCTGAAACAAAAAATACTATTAGTAGATAAACATTAACATTTCCATTCGGAATATTTAACATTAAATACAATTCAATATAATTACAAAAAATAAAAACACCATTGTCCATTATACTGAACCCATCTCACATGTTTTCCATTCAATTATGTACTGATTAAACAAATTTTCTTTAACTTTTCAAAATTTTACACTTCAAATCTTTGTCTCTCTATTAATCATTTCAATTTTCAATTAATAATGCATAGTGTTTCAGTATCCATACTAAAATGAATGCATCGTTTCCACCAAATAGACTGTGATATCAGACTTTTATTAACAGTAAACTGGAATGACGTTTATTTGTAGATTTTCCGCAACTGTCCATGTCAGCGTTGATGAATTCAATAGTTCCATCCACTATTAATGTCATAATGTCGCTTTGAAGTGGTCGATAATACAAATTTTAAGCTCGTGAATTGTAACAATTGTTCTATTATTTGGAATTTCAAGACATAATACATGGTGTTCCAGTATAAATACTGAAATTGAATGCATCGCCTTAAACGAGCAGACCATGTTATTAAACTTCGAAAATGAACAAACCAGAAAGATGTTGCCATATGTATCATCTATTACAATCATCATCTCATATTATACTTCATTATCCGCATCTGTATGTAAAAATTTAATCAAAACGAAATGCGCGCCAAACGTAGTACAGTATCTCACGTCAATTATATACAAATTATCTGCTGTAACGCATAATTCATTTATATTGCAGTCGATTAACCCAAGACAATTTCTCAGACGAATGGTTCCAGATTATACAATTGTTTCAGCCAAAAGAACTGAACATCTGTATACATTCCGTTCAATATCAAATGCTTAAGAGATCCGTTCATTATTATTAGACATTGCAAGCTGGCAGGTTGTCTTACATTTGTCCAGAAGAATAAATCTAAGTATTCTAGTTGCAAATTGCTTGCAATTCTTTGAACTAAAACATCGTCGATAAAAGGGCACACGGATAAATCTAAATAATACTTTATATTATTACAATGCTGCACAAAGTCCATCAAAATTACGGCCAACGAAAATTCTGGTAATAGAAAAATGACCTGGGTTTCATCATCAGCTTGTAAACCTGGATTGTTATTTTCCAAATATAATATTCAATTTCGAAAATATCCACTTCAGTATCCTTGAATGTAAATTTTTCCAATCTGTTAGTTATTGAAATTATGTTTATTGGTAAACCCCAAGGAGAGTTTCATTGGGAAAATTCATACGTGTTATACTGCTACAGTTTTTGCTCTCTTGTCACCATGGATCGGAAATTAATACTTTTACATTTCGGTCACACACGCGTAATCCAGTTTTTTCATATTGACGCTTTATATACTTGATACAAATTTACGGCTGATGACATATAATACATTGTTTATCATTTAAGAATTTTACAATTCAAACGGTAATACATGATGTTTCAGTATAAATACTGAAATTGAATGCATCGCTTTGTACGAGCAGACCATGTAATTAAACTTCAAAAATCAAGAATCCAGAAAGATGTTGACATATGTACTATATTGTTTGTATTACAATCATCAACTCGTATTATACGGCATTATCCGCATCTATATGTAAACATTTAAACAAAATGAAATCGTAGTTGGGAAGAACGTCGCATACATTTATGTTGTTGTGTTTTCGCAATATAATTTCGAAAATATCCACTTCAGTATCCTTGATTGTAAATTTTTCCAATCTGTTAGTTATTTCCAAAAAGCGACAAATTGGTTTCACCACCATTTTTCTGCAGCATTCAATTTTTATACATTACAAACACTATTTACATTCAAAAACTGAATCGATCTTCCTAAAAACATTTCATTTCCAATTATTGAAAATTATTCTAACTTCTCAGTCGCTTTTATCCAGTTGTCCATGTCAGCGCTTACATCAAAGTTAGTCTCGCTCATAGTTATCGTTTGCATGTCTATAAATTGACATTGATAGAAGTTTTCAACTGCTGTAGCAATCATTATAATTCCTGCCGCAATCAATTTCTTTAATTTTGCTTCATCAGTCGTGATCGCTATAATATAACAGCAGCTGTTTCGGAATTCGACGTTGAAATCCCAACTATTTGACAAATTTATTTAACGTAAACAGTGGCCACATATTCTTAGAACGCATCGAACTTCTGCTGTGTTGAAGTCAGTATTGTCGATCCACAGTGATTATGGCCCCCACAAATCACTTGACAGATATAAAACTTTTATATCTGACCACAAACAGCATATAACGTTGTAAAACCTTTTTTTTACTGAAACAAAAATATTATTTTAGTAGTAAATGGGAAATGTGTCACATGTTCTATTTTCAACAACTCATTGTAGATAGCGCGGTCACATCACATTACTTTTAGGCGGTACATTCCAATAAGTATTGCAAGCTATATAATAAAATAGCTAAAACAGGTGTTGAAAAAATGGTAAAAATAAAATTGACGTCATAAATTATATAACAATTAATATTTAGGTCACATTTATACATTATTCAGTTTTGAATAAAAAACGAATTGTTTTCTATTTCAAATGTGCTACCAGAAAAGGTGACATGTGATCGCGCTACCTCTAATACATTTTCGTAAATAGAGCCTCTGGCACGTATTCCATTATTCAACCATTAGCAGAGTCAAATACCCCAATTTTAATGAACAGTGGCTACAAAATTGTTTCAAGTGTAGCGTTACTATTTTAATAGTAACGCTACACTTTTGTTTAATATAGAATTGCGGTAAGTTATTGAATACCCCTCCTATAAGATAGAATTATTATTAATAATTAAGATATAAGATCGCTTGAAATCACGCGTAGAAAAAATTAATCTGACAGCTGTGCACGGAAACACCGGAACTGTAACAGTCGCTGTCTAGGACAAGGATGGTCGATTTCTTAGAAAAAATTGTATTAGGACATCGACTATCACTGTCTGGCAACATGCCACCGATGTTTAGCGGTTGGCTAACAATGTCCGGAAATCGGTGACCAATACCCAGACAGCGATGGTCGATGTCCTAACAGCATTCTTTTTAAGACATCGATCAATGATGTCTGGGCAGCTGCCGTGTACGTTTCTCCATGTACGTATGATGATCTTTTGGCATACAAATGCCAAATTGATGCCAGACTGATGCCCAACTGAAGAAGCCAGTTTTTTGACAGTCTAAGAATATTGTGACATGAACATGCCACATTTTAATGAATCGAAATTATGTAAACAAAGCCGTGGAATAAAAAAAATTCAATTAAAAATATATATTTGCAATTAAAATATATAATTTACCTTACTCCAATCTAAGACAATTGCGCAGAGGTAAATATCTGCAAATTATTGAAATTACGTTTATTGGTAAACGTCAAGGAGTTTCATTGGAAAAATTCATACGTGTTATACTGCTACAGTTTCTGCTCTCTTGCAACCATGGATCGGAAATTAATACCTGTACATTTCGGTCACATACGTGCAATCCAGTTTTTTCATATAGTCGGAAGAATCTGTTATTGGCAGATAAATTACATTAAATATTAAAAGCAAACAATAAAAAATAAGATTTGTAACCAATTCAATTTAAATATTGTGATGGTGCAGACTTTCGGTTTCGTCTAAAAATTAGTCTAATCCGTAAAAATATAAATCACTAGTTCTCATTTTGTGAGAGATATTGAATGAGCTAAAATTTAATCTGCGGATTAGGCGGAACAATTTGGCTCCATCACTAGAGAATAAAGAGAAAATTGGAATTGAAAAGTGTCCACCAAGACAATGACACCGAAAATTTATGAAAAGGGCGCAGGAGGAACTAGTAGGAGACCATCGTCTGAGCTCCAGCTCCTGCTAAGTTGACGGCACCGGTGTCAACTGGAATCATAAATAGCGTTATCTGGAATCTTAAATAGTTATTTCCGTTGCAGCAAAATTTAATTTCGCTTCACGGGAAACAATATTAATTGAGTATAATTCAAAATGAGAATCGTTTTTTTCGGGTTCTGTCTCGGTAGCGATCCTGGTCAATAGCGTGAGGCCGCAACATGATCATGACTTTTGATAAGCCTATTATCGTCGCCAATTGAATCTCTTGTTGATTCAAATTGATTATTGCCCAGTCAACCACAAATTTTTATCCCATTCAAAATTGAATTCCCGCGAGGGTACCTCACTATTTACTCAGGCGTAACGCGGAGTTCACACGAGGGCAACATTTTGAGGAGCCGCTAAGTTAACAAAGAGTTACCACAAGGATCCCGTATATCAGTGATTGTACCGTCGAGTTGCCGCGGGGTGAACCCTGGGGGAACTCTCTGTTAACTCAGCGACTCCTCAAAATGTTGCCCAAGCGTGAACTCAGCGGTCCCTCAAAAGCGTTAACTTTGCGATATCTCTTTTTAGTGAAAATTTGGGAGTGATAGCGTTACCCGTGGGTCACTCGGGCGTCACGCCTGAGTAAATAGTGAGGTACCCTCGCGGGAACTTCGTGAAATTCAATTTTGACTGGGATGTGACGTCACAGTGACATTACAAGTGAGTCGCATATAAGTCACACGTAAATCATTTGTGACTCTCACATGCGTCAGAATTTCCGCCTGAATGTGACTGAACTTTTCAATGTGACCTCAGTGTGACATTTTAATTTATATATATTCCTAATATATTAATATTTAATATGTCTATTTGGCGTAGTCGGTAAAGTTGGTGGCTTGCTATACGAAAGGTACTGAGATCGATTCATACTTTGAATATTTTTGTAAGAAAGAATAAAAAATTGTACTTAAGAATTAATGCTACAATTAAAATGATCATATTATAATAAATTAAATTAATAGTAATAACAATAATTTGTTAAATTAATATAAATAATTTTTACAAGTCATTGATAGGTCACAGTTATGACCTACCTGCGACTGTGATATCATTGTGATGTCACATTAATGTCACGCTGGAAAATCACGGTACAATCATATTGAGGCAGAAATTGTCTTTCGCATGTGTGAGTCATAAGTGATTCACTTGTGATGTCACTGTGAATCGTTACATAAAAAAATGTTGTTGACTGGGTGTTCGTGGCAAAGGAGTGCGGAAAATTCTGCCACGTCACAACATAAAAATGTATATTAGTTTATGGTATTTATAAATAATTATATGTAATCAGTAGTTTGTATTGAACGTAGTTTGGTATTTTTTATAGTTTGATTAAGAAAAAGCTTGCATATAATTTCCAATACGTTATATGGAATTCTATAACTATATATATGGTAAAAATATGGTAAAATTTTATAAACGAGGTTTACTTACTTTCTGCTTGATCCGCAGTTACAAACTTAAGAAATGCCCTAGCAGTATTTTTCTTGTGCTGTATAGAGCAACTTTCTATTGTCATATTCGAATGAATAACTTTTTCTATATTACCTTGTTTTACCTATAAATGTAAATATAATAACCTCAATCTCTAGATGATGACACAAACATTATACACGCAAATATACTGAGAATACTAAACTGTTCCAATTAAGTGATACCACTTGAGTACCGAGGAAGTTTTACTAATTCCGTTCATATTATTTGAGTGGTTCGTATTATTTCAATATAATTTTAATTTCACTAAAATTATATTGATGCTTCAGTATGAATACTGATTTTGAATGCATCGTTTGAAACGAGCAGATCATATAATTAATCTTGTGAAATCATTGTGTTAATCGTTGCGTTTTATCCTCTTTTTATATTATTATATGAACATAAACTAACATTATTTTGTTTCTTTATGTTCTCTGAAAGAAAAAATACAATTAGTAGATAAATATTAACTTTTTCATCCTTAATATTTAACATTAAATAAAATTCAATATAATTAAAAAGAATAAACATACCATTGTCCATTTTATCTAACACATCTCACACTTGATTTCCATTCAACAGTAGTAATTAAACAAATTTTCTTCAACTTTTCTAAATTTTACACTTCAAATTTTTGTCTCTCGATTAATCATTTTAATTTTCAATTGATGCTTTGTGATAAATAGTGAATTGTAACAATTGGTCTATTATTTGGCATTTCAAGACATAATGCATAGTGGTTCAGTAAAAATACTGAAATTGAATGCATCGCCTTAAACGAGCAGACCATGTTATTAAACTTCGAAAATGAACAAACCAGAAAGATGTTGCCATATGTATCATCTATTACAATCATCAAGTCATATTATACTTCATTATCCGCATATAGGTTTGCTGCTATAGTTCCATAGTGTCAGTTGTTTCCTTTGTAGCGAAATGTAAAAATAGTTGTAGCGGCCTAAAGTAAAGTAAGTAGCCAAGAGTCACTGCTAGCAGTTACAATGCCCCGTAATATGCCGAATTCGTAATATGACAAAGGGGCGGGGCATTGTAACTGCTAGCAGTGACTCTTATCTCCTTACTTTACGTAAGGCTGCTAATAATATTTGTACACTGAGAAAATGAAATGGTAATACCGGACAATTTTTACAATGATCGTTGTCAAAATGACAATGATCATGGTAAAACTTACAATGACATGGTAAAACTTACCATGATCATTGTCATTTTGACAATGATCATTGTAAATATTGTCCGTTTTACCATTTCATTTTCTCATTGTACATTGCCTTACAAATAACACTACTGACTCTATGCAATTGTAATAGAGAATATGTTTAGGTACTTAAATACAGAGCTATTAAAGTTTTAGTAACGTATGTTGAGTAAAAAAGACAAGTTAAGTTCTCTACTAATAGTAGTACAGATTTCTCTCCGTGTAGTACTCTTCAACACCATTAAATATCGCTTAATGAAGACTAAATTTCGGTTTAGTAAACGTTGTAGTTAACGTTATCTAGAGGTTTAGGGGCAGTATTTTAAACGTTAACGGTGGAATAACATATACTTTAAAATAATACCTATAATGTATTAATGTATCGTCAACGTTTAGAATACTATACCTAAATCTATAGATAATGTTAACTACAACGTTTATTAAACCAGAATTTAATCTTCATTAAGCGACATTTAATGGTGTTGAGGAGTACTACTAAACGTCATTAAAGTTATTTTCAACGTTTTCTAAAGAAAAGCAAACGTTGATTTTAACCGAATCTAGTAGATGACAAGATTGGTGCTCCCTATGGATAGTGTTTATCATTTAATAATTTGGCATTTCAAGCGGTAATACATGGTGTTTCAGTATAAATACTGAAATTGAATGCATCGCCTTAAACGAGCAGACCATGTTATTAGCCTAATGCGATTTACAATAATGTAAGAATATTTTGTTGTGAACAAATTTAATTTGATAAATTCTTATTATAATGAAATAAAATAAAACTACTTCGTGTTACTAAAATTAAGAAATATAATTTAATGTTACATAAAAAGTATTCATTCATTAAATATAATTTGTCAAAATTGAAATGTATTGTAATTAAGAAAAATAACTTATGTGTTTCTTGACAGAAAACACTAAAATTTGATTCACTTTCTTTGATATTGGTTTGCTGGAATGGGGGAGTTGCTAACTATTTTCTAACGAATTACAATGTGGTTGAATAATTATTACATACACTAGTTAATGCGCTGTTTGAAGTACAAATAACTTATATTTCAAATTTTAACTTCTGTTGGTTAGTTATTATTTTTTGCGTTAAATTCTGCCGTTATATGTTTCCATTTTTTCCAATGTCTTTTGATTTCAATGCATTGTTATTGTTTTTTGCTATAATACTTGTTGATTGTTTCTTGAAAAATCAGAATTTATATACGTATTTATTAATATTATAAGAATAATATTTATAAAAAGTATATAATACGATCATTTTTACTAATATATGTTAAATTGTCTAAATGAATAATTGTTAAATCAATATTCACTTTACATATTTCAAGATTGGACAACATTTTATGTGTAAAAATGGTCAATGTAACATTTTCCTTATTTCAGATTAATGATAGCCTAATGTGATTTACAATAATTTAAAAATACTTTGTTGTGAAGAAATTTAATTTGATAAATTCTTATTATAATGAAATAAAATAAAACTACTTCGTGTTACTAAAATAGAAATATATAATTTAATGTTACATAAATAGTATTAATTAATAAAATATACTTTGACAAAATTAATATGTATTGTAATTAATAAAAATAACATACTTGTTTCTTGACAAAAAACGATTTGGTCAATTCAGCCTAATATTAATATGTAATTACTACGCTGACTTATCCAAATAAGTAATAATTTGTTATTTGATAGCCTTTGTATTAATTGGTCTACAGTTTATGTGTATTTGACCATTTAATCAAAACTAAATTTTAATTCGGTAGAATGCTTTACAAATTTGCGGCTGATCAAATGCAATACATTGTTAATCATTTAATAATTTGGCATTTCAAGCGGTAATACATGGTGTTTCAGTATAAATACTGAAATTGAATGCATCGCCTTAAACGAGCAGACCATGTTATTAGCCTAATGTGATTTACAATAATGTAAGAATATTTTGTTGTGAAGAAATTTAAGTTGATAAATTCTTTTTATAATGAAATAAAATAAAACTACTTCATATTACGAAAATCGAAATATATAATGTAATGTTACATAAATAGTATTAATTAATAAAATATACTGTGTCAAAATTGAAATGTATTGTAATTAAGAAAAATAACCTACTTGTTTCTTGGCGAAAAAAACTATATTTATTACTTTACGTGATTTCGTTTTGCGGGAATGAAGAAGCTGCTCAATAATTTCTAACGAATTATATTAACCTTCTCTTGTTGTTGTTTCCTTTAATGGCGAAATGGGGGTGCACTTCCCTTGCACGTCAGTCTTGAAAAATCCTTTTGTTTCCTTTATTGGCTATGGAGTAAACTGATTAGCCCCGTACGCCAAATCCTTTTGTTTTAATTTCTCGGGTATGGTAGTGGAAAGACATATAGACTTGCTTTCGTCATACCAGGGGACTATTCTTAAAATTTTGCGTGAGCGATAGTAACGCTTCGACAATGTCCATCTCTATTTTAACACTCAAAAGAGAAAAAGAAAGAACGATGTCGCTGCGTTACTAACGGTCACGCAAGTGCGTGCGTTAATTTCAAGAATAGCCCCCCAATTACATTTTGCAATTAGCAAAATCCGTTGGTGGCGCTGTTAATCACATAATTAATGGCGGCAAGTAAGCAAATATCATTTCGGAAATTAGAAACATGTGTTTATCTGACAAGGAATTACAATAATAATATAATATTTCTAAGCCATTTTTATATCTAATTTTTAATTTTTAATGTTTAAATAATGACAATTGCCAAATATTGTAATTAGTATTTGTGATTACTCGCCGCCATTGTAGTTTACAAGTAAATATCATAAATGATCTTATATTATTCAAAATTTAGATTTAAATTTTAAAATGTAAATTTCACATTCAAATTCAGAATTTAAATCTAAAACCCTAGCGAATGCGCCCGCGCGATATTGCGTTCGGACTCCGTCCGCATACAGTCCGACTTCCGTCCATACGTTGAAATCTGTTATAATTCTCAAAATATGATAAAATTTGCACGAAGCTATAATTACAAAATATCTGCAATAGTTAATTAAATGCTTCAAGACAAATAAATCATGTTTTGATAAGAAAATATGCTAAAATTAGTAAATAACTTACGGGGATATTCTGGTTAATCTACTTTAT
>JABFOZ010000001.1:0-28498 GCA_022817625.1 Calliscelio sp. ZL-2020 | reverse complement strand
GTCAATGTTTAATAGACCTTACACGAAAGTTTATAAAAGTTATTCTAAGGCGGACATTTTAACATTGGTTTAATCTTCTACGAATGTTTTCAAACCAATTATCAACATTCAGCAGACTTTCGCTCAGAGCGATGAAAACCTAAAATCTACATTTAATAGAACTTTGTTCTCTTTGTTCTCTTGGGGATGTACGATCGTTTATAAGATATTACTTAAAATCTCATGCGTCAAATCGGGACGTGAGATCGTATGTAAGATCTTATATAAGAACTTACATACTTTACTTTCAGTACAGAAGACCAAGGCAATGGAAATTAAAAAAGTCCAGAACCTGCAATTTCACAATACAAATAAATTTCTCAAAAATATCAAAATAAATAAAATCAAAAGATACAAAATAAATTTTAGATTTATTCAATTCTTCATAAAAAATAAAATAATTACATATTAATTACGTAAAATACTATTCAAAAAGATTCTCAATGTGAAAACCAGCTAAATTCAATGAATGATCGCATGATCGCAATGAATGATGTGCGACGAACTTTTTATCATATAAGAAACAATATTAACAATTTCCTGATCAATGCTCCACCCTCCAATTCTATATGGCCGATTATAAAAAGAGACAAGATTATCGCTTAACCAAACAAAAGAAAAAGAAGCCAGTAGACACAAAGACTAACAAACTCAGGCTGTTTCGGGCTTTTGGATCAGGAAACGGTTAAAATAATGCATATACATACACCAACTGTCATTGTTGTATGTATATGAATTACAATATAGAAATAATACGTATTTTATACGTAATATTTCCATATTGTAGAATATACCTATGATTTCAAAGCACTATAAAAGAACAATTCTCTGAGATTCATTATTCCGTCACAGGGAAGAGTATGGTAACCGGAATGTTACCTATATTCGAGATAATGACGTTTTTAATGATAGGTAGTATGGTGGTTTACATATCCTGGCTTTAGCATGGTACTTGGAAGAGCAAAGTTTGTAAAATAAAAATCGAGCCCAACAGCAAAAAGCCTCAATATGCCTTTAAATATTCTTTTCGTGTCGCGGATGTTGAAAGTCCCTGGTTTGAACTTCTACTTGCTCTTCCATATCTGGTACAAAATTAGATCAAGAAAAAAAAGATTGGCTAAACGGAGTAACAAAGATAGTAACTTTCAAATACAACATGAAAAATCCGATGCGATAAATTTTGTACAGTACAGATTCACACATATTATTCTATTAGGACAAGCAGGACAGCATGCAAAATCTAGCATATTTTTCCAACAGTCAAATAAATGGTAGCCGCTATTACACATTTTGAATTTTTTTGCAATTATTTAATATAAAAGAAATATAAAATATATTAAGAAAAATTAACGAGTGTAACTAGAGCTTTAAAAATAGTATAGTATAATATAATACATTTCAATCTAGAGCAAGTTAAAAAAACTGTTTGTGTTATAGCGGCCGCCATTTTGTGCTGTTTGCAGCGCCGCCAATGGATACAGCTAGTCCCAATAACGCTAAAGGTGGATTCATTGCGTTTTTATTTTACACAAAACGCGAGTACGCGAGCGCTTAGCGTACGCGTAAAGTATACGCGTATGCTTACGGCGGATTCACAATGAGAGCGTACGCTTGCGTGTCGCCATATAAAACAAATGGAAGCATGCGTGTGTACGCTCTCATTGTGAATCCGCCCTTAATGTCTGCTTTGCGTATGCTTTACGCGTATGCTAAGCGCTCGCGTACTCGCGTTTTGTGTAAAATAAAAAAGCAATGAATCCGTAAAGCAAAGTCCGTAAAGGCATAAACGCCAAGACACAATGGGCGCACGCGTACGTTTCTGTCGTACGTCTTGACGCACGCGTATAGATTCGAAATTGTATCGTGTACACATTCAGACTCATCACTCATCATTTATATATGCAATTTTTCGATTATTCGTTACTAAATTAAACTTACTTTTTTAGTTTTAAAGACTCAAATGCAAATGGGGTTCTGGAAATGACAAACTATTCTAGATGGCGTCATGGTAGTCATGCCTACAGAAGTATATCTATATATTCAATATATATAGATATACTGCTGTAGGCCAATTAGGCATGACTACCATGACGCCATCTAGAATAGTTTGTCATTTCCAGAGCCCCATTGCGTTATAAACCACTAAGTCAGAGTCGTACGCGTGCGTCCATTATGTCCTGGCCTTAAGTTTCCAAATACAGGTGCGCCCGCAATATCCCTGTAGGTTAAAAATAAACATAATAACTCTAACAGTATACAGATAACACAGGTATATTATACAAATGATCTCAGGATATTATACGTATATTATTTGTATATTGTATTCACATTTCTACATTTCATATACATATAATTTCAAATCAATATAATAAATTTCAACATCATTCACAAAGCGGGAGCACGAGTTCAATAAAAGGTTTTGTATCATTAAGTTGTCTCAGTATATAAAAACTCTTGCATTTGAAACTAGAAAACGCGCTTCCTATGATAGGCTGTAACAATCTATGAAATTGTTGAACTGATATCGGGACAAGATTGTTTAGATCGCTCTATCACTACTTTTCCTGTGATTAACATCCACAGTGTCCGAAAATTGTCGACAGCTTTTCAAAATACTACTTCACTTTGAAATTGGCTCACTTCTACCCAGTAGTCTAATGGCAAGGCTGACGTTATTTTCCTCTTCTAATTAGATGAAAAATCAACTTAAAGTAGTACATGTACGACAGCAGTCACTGAAAGTGTAAACAGATAACATAGTATAATAATCCCGTATCATACGTATATTATATGTATATTATACGTATATTATACGTATATTATACGTATATTATATGTATATTATACGTATGTTATACGTATATTATATGTACATTATATTTTTTGTCTATATTTTGAAATTTACCTATAATTTCTAAGCAATATAAAAAATTTTGGCATCATTTAGACGTGGTAGCAGAAATTCAATACAATGTTCTGTATCTCTAGGTTGTCTCAATATATGAACAGCTTTTGCATTTGAAACTAGAAAATGCGTCTCCTATGCTAGGCTGTACACAATCCATGAAATTGTTGAACTGATATTGGGACAAGATTGTTTAGATCGCTCTATCACTCCTTTTCCTGTGATTAACATCCACATTGTCCGAATATAGTTGACAGCTTTTCAAAATACTACTTCACTTTGAAATTGGCTCACTTCTACCCAATAGTCTAATGGCAAGGCTGACGTTATTTTCCTCTTCTAATTAGATGAAAAATCAACTTAAAGTAGTACATGTACGACAGCAGTCACTGAAAGAGTAAACAGATAACATAGTATAATAATCCCGTATCATACGTATATTATATTTATACTATACGTATAATATACGTATGATATACGTATAATATACGTATAATATACTTTTTGTCTACATTCTGAAATTTACCTATAATTTCTAAGCAATATAAAAAATTTCGGCATCGTTTAGAAGTGGTAGCAGAAATTCAATAGAAGGTTCTGTATCACTAGGTAGTCTCAGTATATGAAAAGTTCTTGCATTTGAAACTAGAAAATGCGTCTCCTACGCTAGACTGTCACAGTCCATGAAATTGGTTGAACTAATATCTGGACGAGATTGTTTAGGTCGCTCTAGCATTCCCTTTCCTGTGCTTAACATCCACAGTGTCCGAAAATTGTCGACAGCTTTTCAAAATACTACTTCACCTTGGAATTGGCTCACTTCTACCCAGTAGTCTAATGGCAAGGCTGACGTTATTTTCCTCTTCTAATTAGATGAAAAATCAACTTAAAGTAGTACATGTACGACAGCAGTCACTGGAAGAGTAAACAGATAATATAGTATAATAACCCCATATTATACGTATATTATATGGACATTATATTTTTTTCGTCACATGTGCATTCGAAGATCTTCTACGCGCGCACGCGTGACGAAAAATAATATAAGCAACTCGGAAGCAAGGCACATCTCCACTCGACTAAGCTGGCACTATAACCTCGGGCGGCCGAAGGAAACCTCGAGGCGCCTTCGACGCCCCTCGGTTCCGTTCGGCCCTCCTCGCTTCTAGTTCCAGCTTGCCTCGCGAAGACGTGCCTCGCTCCCTAGTTGCTTAATATACTATTGTCTATATTGTAAAATTTACCTATAATTTCTAAGCAATATCGAAATTTCGGCATCGTTTAGAAGTAGTAGCAGGAATTCAATAGAAGGTTCTGTATCACTAGGTTGTCTCAGTACACCAACAGCTCTTGTATTTGAAACTAGAAAATTCTTCTCCTATGTTAGGCTGCCACAATCGATTAAATCGGTTGAACTCATATCGGGACGAGATTGTTTAGATCGTCCTATCACTCTCTTCCTGTGTGAGCTTAACATCAATATTGTCCGAATATTGTCGACAGCTTTCCAGAATACGACTTCACTGTGGAATTGCCAAGAACAGCCTCTTCTATCTGGTAGTCTGATGGCAAGGCTGATGTCATTTTCCTCTTCTAATTAGATGAAAAACGAACTTAAAGTAATGCTTTTACAACAGCTGTCACTGGAAGACTAAACAGATAACATAGTATAATAATCCTATATTATACATATATTGTATATACATTATACATTTTATGTCTGTATTTTGAAATTTACCTATAATTTCTAAGCAATATAACAAATTTCGCCATTGTTCATGCAAGTGGTAACAGGAGTTAGATAGAAGGTCCTATGTCACTAGGTTGTCGCAGTACATGAACGACAGTCGCATTTACAACTGGAAAACGCGTCTGCTTTGTTAGGTTGTCAAAATCCATCTCAAATTTAGTGATATTGTTTAGGTTATTACACCATTTCCTTTCCCGTATTTAACATCAACATGGTCCGTAAAGTGTCCATATCTTTACAGATTACTGCTCCACTTTGAAATACGCGAAGGATTCCCACATCTGCCCGGTAGTCTGATGGTAAGTTTCATTTTCCACAAGAAGCCTTAGACCACTTCATGCCGCCGGGTCTGCATCCCATCATCTGATCATATTCCTCAGGAGAATGGAAGATCAAGCTCGTGGTCTAAGTAAACCATGACTACTGCGGCAAGAGTTGTTAGTATAACCCAGAAGGTACATACACGGAGAAAACTCTGTAGTGAGTTACACGGCGCAGACTTCGAAAAATCCTAAGTTGCCAGAGTTGTCTCCGTGTACAGACATTCACAGAGACGATGAATAGCGCCGTGACATTGAATTGGCGGAAGATATTTCTCTGGCTTGTTGCCACATAACCGAGAGTGAGATAGGCCCGATATAACCCCCATGTTACGACAAGATTATGATCTTGTTGATGATAGGGGTCTTCCATATCCTGGTGTAATCATTAATTGTATATTTCGACTTTCTCCTGAAGTAAACACTGTATCTCTTACTTTTAGTTTGCAGTTGAGTATATCTTTTTTTCAATGTTTATCTTCTTAAAATATTGAAAATTCTACATGATCCAAAATGATCTGAGGCCGATTCTGTATTGAAGTTTTATCCGGACAACAATCCGGTATTAATGATAATGTTGATTCGATATTGACACATTAACATTAATTCAATAAAAACAGAATTCAAATTCATACAATGATTCGATAATGACTAGATACAACCTTGACACTGTGACTATACTAAATCAACACTCTGTTCGACTTATCTAGTACTAAAACACACAACATAATATCATGTATTCAACGTGAATTACACATGGAAACTACGTTTGAATGTTTTCATATACTATATAATTGCACAACTCACATGGATGTCACTAATATTCGAGTATTCCACATGCAATTATGCGGACATAAATACATGTATTCCATGTAAAATTCACGACAAGTACACAGAGTCATGGATTGATTTTTTTTCTGTTTATATTAAGTATACAATTCTACTTCTTTTAAATTTAAATACAAATCTTTTTATTTTTAATAAATATATTTACATTTTTTAACATAATTTAAACACAAATTTAGTAACACAACTTTGGTTAAAAGAACTTTTAACTTATTAACACAACTATAATTTTAGGAACGTTTTAATCATGCAAACAAATACTTAATATTTAACATTATAATCAAATTTGAACATTTTGAAAAGTAAAAACTCATTCTACAGCCATCAATTTCTTCGACTTTTGGCTTGGCGAAACCATTCCTTAATACGGTACTCCACTTTTTTACGAGCATAATTAACATCGATATAGATGGATTCTGTAATAATTGTTTCGAATTATTGACAAAATTCAATAAATGCGCTAGGAAAAAAGTGAATAGTTGATACAACTAATAATAAGACGTTAAATGATGTATTTAATTGACCGATAAGTAAATGTAAAAAAATTGTCTTTTCAGTTGATTCAAGACGAGTTTATATAATTCAGTAGATAGAACTTATTTTTCAGTACATTTAACTACTTTTTCAGTTCCCGCAACTAATTAAGTTAGATAGGTCATTCATTGACTACATTCAACGGCTAGATCGTTATCGGTTGAGCGATAATTTGAAAGAAAGAAAACTTTATATGCCATATAAAATTTGACGGTGTTATGATCACGGCGTTGAGAGAATTAACGCTAGAACTTTATACGTATTTCAAAATCAATGTTATTGGGGACCTACAGAACCCCATATACAGTTCTAAGGTTCATATGGAGTTAATAATAATAATTTTAAGTTACATGATTCCTTCTAAGGTGTTGCAAATTTCAACTTGTATAATTTTTATTCTTTGTCGTCAGTAATATGATTATAGAAATTGTAATTCTGAAAAATGTTAGTAGTACAGACATGGGAGATGATGAATTAAAAAATGGTCAAGTGATTGCACTACCCTGCTAAAAAAATACTCTTTTGAAGACCAAAGGGAGCAAATCCCTATTGCAAATAGGACATTTCCCTATTTAGCAGTAATGCTGTATAGCAGTTGGTACCCCGTGTAATTGATATTGTACATGACTTTTAACATGGATACTTCAGTCCTATATTTTAATCGAAAAATACCGAATTTGCAATAGAGATTAATCTTAAGTAAAAGTATTAAATCCAATTAGCTTCAACTAAAAACTAATATTAGGATTCAATCCAATTAGCTTTGAGTAAGTGGTTTAATTGCTTCAAATAACATCTACGCAGAATTAATTTTTCTTTTGTTCAATAAGAACTTACTTGCTATCATAATTTTGTATATCTCATATGCTTTCAGACTTTTCTTTCCCCTTCTGCCTTCCATAGAAAAATTTTTGGCATAGCCATTTTTGAATAAAAATTTACACACAGAGGTCGCTTTCTCATCAACATTCTCCCCTCCTAAGTGTCGAAGATATTTTATCTAAAAATGATAGAATCAATTAGGGTTCCAGTTATTGTTTCATACGTTAATAGATTTACTTTTCAAAATATTGTTTTAATATACAGAGTTAAAAATCACCCCTTGGACAAAAATAAGAATAAATGATCTATATCGTAATATATAATTTTAGTATATTATGCAACGCGGGAGTAAAACTACGTTTTACTCCCCGAGGTGCATACGATATTTTTCGTCACAAATGCAAGTATAAAGACGAATTTTAATCCCTAAAATTGAGGGAGAAAAACACTCTCCGAGGGAGTAAAATGAAATTTTACTCCCGACAATGTGTGACAGAAACCATTTTGTGGCAAGTCAGACACATTCACAAAAATCACGTGTCTACAGTTTTTGAAGCATATTACGCAGTTCTGGTAATAGTATATTATTGACTAGGGTGCCACCGGCGCCCGATGCTTTATACGTTGTTTTATGGACCGAGGGCGGGGACAAAAGTGGAACTAAAGAGACAAAATTAAAAAAAATAATTTCTTTGAACAAATTTGGGAGAATTGATACATTTTGACATTTTGAAATATTCTAAAAATATCTAATTTACAGTTGCGAAAATTATGTATGTAATAAGGCTTGCCAGTAAACTTGTTGCATTTCGCCTAAAAAGGTCATTTAAGACTTTTTTTAGATACATTTTCTCAGATTAATTGTTCACTCAGACAGTATATTATTATTATGTGCATTTACTATTATTTTTTTTGTGTCGTCATCCTTCAAGAGTTCTTCCACTTTGATCAAATTGTCGTCGCTTTCGAGTGGAAAGAACTCTTCAATTAACTTAAAATTATCATCTTCGTCTTCATCTTCAGGTGTCTTTCTGTCCATGTTGTTCAGTTTCCGCTTAATAGACTTGATACCCTGAAGAATTGCTTTGAGCAAAATGTTTGTGTCCTTCCTTTGATGATCATCTATTCATATTTTATTTAACAATAATTTAAATAAAATCTAGATTATATTATATCTACATAGTATTATATCTAGATTAAATAAAAACTATATTTGTTTGAATTCACAAAATAATTATTTAGATACGGAAGTATGTAAGTTTACTATGTTAATTTAACTATCTGTCTTTACCAATGTATTATACAGGCTACTTTACCCGGTTCTGTGTCGAATGATGATTCTCTTTTGGGTATATTCTTTGATGTGTGTGTGCTACTGATAAGCTTATCGATTTTGTGGTTGCTTTCTAAAAATATATTTGTATGTAAAATTCAAAGAAAATGTTAAACTCCGTATTCATATCTCCGTTAAGACTAATCCATATTAAATTATTTCTAATTGGAAACTTCTAAATATTAGCTGCATTATATTTAAGAAATACAGCATATTATTCAGCGAGGGAGTAAAATATAAACAATAAATTATTTAAAAATAAATGGTTGTAAATATTGTAATATCTTGCTGTTTTTATCGTCATACAAATATAAGAGTGTAAAACGTGAAACATAGTTTTTTGAACGGTGAAACAGAAAGATACATACATCGATGTATAACATAAAAAAGAATTTTTATATAAGTGCACATTTTACTATACACAGCATTTAACTTATACAGCAATCTCGAAACATTGTATTAATTTAAGTTTTATCTTGTATCCCGCGTGGAAAAATAACTTCTGGTCATAATCTGGACAGCTTCTGGATAATTTATCTGGATATTATATGGACAGTATCTGGACAGAATATGGACAATTTCTGGATATTTCATCTGGACATCTGCTGGGTCAGGAGCGCGACCCAGACAATGTCCAGACGTTTAATGCTATCATCTGGACAGCGTCTGGATAAAAAAAATAATTTTTCTATGCCGAGAATTGAACCCAGGTATCTGGATTTATGAGTCTGAACCTCTGACCACTCACCCAATTTAATGTTTGATGTGCAAGAACAAAAATAGTTACAATATTCGCTCAAGCAAAAATATTTCTGAAAGAGATCTTCATAACATCTGAAAAATTCAAAATACTGAATTGGGTGAGTGGTCAGAGATCTAGACTCATAAATCCAGATACCTGGGTTCAATTCTTGGCTTATAAAAATTATTTTTTTTTATCCAGACGCTGTCCAGATGATACAATTAAACGTCTGGACATTGCCTGGGTGGCGCTCCTGACCCAGCAGGTGTCCAGATGAAATGACCAGAAGTTGTCCAAATTCTGTCCAGATACTGTCCATATTATGACAGGATAAATTATCCAGAAGCTATCCAGATTATGACCAGACGTTATTTTTCCACGCGGGATATCATATTTCCTTACTTGAGGTTTTCCTTTCAAGTAAAGGATTTGTTTGACGCGAAGGAGATTTTGAATCATCAGACGAATATAATAGATTTGGTCTCTCCTCTATTGGTTCGGAGATTTTTTCTGGAGAGATAGATAATAAATTTTTTCATTATACGAAAGAAATGCAATAAGAAAAACTCTTCTAGTGTTTCAATACACAAGAAGAGTTTGAAATTCCACGAATAAATGTTGAAATATTTACCATTTATGTGATCTATATCTGATAAATTATCTAATTCGCTTAAAAATTCATCTAAACATTTTGCGTCTGTAAAAAATAGTACAGTCTATTAAATTGATAATACATTATAGGGGCGACTCTGGACGTTTTGTCACTTTTGGTTGTATTAATTTATTGAAACAAAAGTCATCAATATTTTTGAATATTTTAATTATCAAAATACGGTCTGAACATTCAGCAATGCATAGAATTTTTTATATAGCTGTATACTGTATATTACAATTAATGAAAATTTAAACATACGAAGTGGAATTTTCACCAAAACATTCTACATTGCAGGACGTTTTGGCAATTGGTCATACTTTTTGGACGAATATGATTCATTATAAATTTAACTCGTACGCACATTTATTATTATAAAAATATATTTGTAATCGATTTAATTTTTTTTAATATATTTGTATATAATTTTTGTGCTAAAACATATTTTTTTAGTTTATTCATTTAAATTAAACAAATAACTATTTTTATATGTAATTTAGAAGAAATAAAGAAAATTTACTTATGTCTAATAAACATTGATGCAAACTGATTTTTGTGACTCTATTGAAACGTCTGTCAACAGATCTGCCAAAACGTCCTACAGCCGCACTTTTATTTTGCAGGTCAATAATAAATACAATTAACATTATTTAAATAAATTATTCACGTGCATTATTATTATTATTGTAGATTTATTTTGATAGAAGAAAATCTATTACAAATTTTATTGTTATATAAAAGTTATTTATCATTTAAGCCATGTCTGAAAAGTTATTTTTCAGTGTCAAAAATTACTTTTTTGAAAATAAATATGATATCGTGATACAATAGTCTCAAAATTATATATATATATATATATATATATATATATATATATATATTCATTATTTATAAAAATGAATATAAAATTCCGAAAAGAATTTTTTGTACGTCAGTTTTAAATATTTATTATTTGATTTTCTAAAACGTCCTACATGCCAAAACGTCCTGATTCTCCCCTATATATAGAGTGTAATATACGTCTTTGCTGTGCTACATATAATATTTTCTGTCAAAACTGCAAAAAACAGTTTAAATTTCAAAGTTTACACGGAGAGAAATTCTATAGCTCGAAGACATGAAAGAGCTCGCAGATCTCATCTATGGTTGATATATGCGATCATAAGATGAAATCATAGTTTCGTAACTTGATCCCATGGTTTTAAACCATGCCTACATGAAATTGAATCGCGATTTTTCATAGATTCGAGCTATAAATATAAATATTGCTATAATCTATGCATACTCATAGATTAAAGCTATGCAATTTTGAGCTTCCCCAACAAGTGGGGCATAAACATCTATTTTTGTATTACAGAAATTATTAATAAAGATAAAGATGAAGTTTATCTATCTATCTTTATTAGTGTCATATACGGGCTACTTTACCCTGTTCTTTGTCGCATGAGGATTCTCTTTTGAGTAAATTGTTCGATGTAAGATCACTTGAATTGATCTCTTTCTTGTTGTGGGTATTCTCTGGAAATATATTTATGTATGAAATTAGAGATTCAGTGCTAGATTCCACGTTAAGACTAATTATTTTTTAATATGAAATTATTTTTAATTAAGAACAGTTAAACATTATCTGTATGATATTTAAAATATAAATTCTTTAAAAGCAAATCGTTGTAAATATTGTAATATCTTGCTTTTTGTTTCGCCATACAAAGATAAGAGTGTAAAACGTGCAACATCGTTTTTTGAACGTTGAAACAGGAAGATACATACATCGATGTATAATATAAAAAAGAATTGTTATATAAGTTGCACGTTTCATTATATAGAGCATTTAACTTATACAGCAATCTCGAAACATTGTATTAATTTAAGTTTCATCTTGTATATCATATTTCCTTACTTGAGGTTTTCCTTTCAAGTAAAGGATTTGTTTGACGCGAAGGAGATTTTGAATCATCAGACGAATATAATAGATTTGGTCGCTCTTCTATTGGTTCGGAGACTTTTTCTAGAGAGATAGATAATAAATTATATATATATCGCTGTAACATAAAAAAGGATTTTTACATAAGCTGCACATTGCACTATGTAAAGCATTCAACTTAACAGCACTCTCGAAACATTGCAATAATTTAAGTTTTACATTGTATTTCAAATTATCTTACTTGAGGTTTTCCTTTCAAGTAAAAGATTGGTTTGAAGTGAACGAGTTTTTGAATTATCAGAATCATCAGACGAATATACTCGATTTGATCGGTTTTGTGTTGGCTCAGATGATTTTTTATAGAGAGAGAGATAACCTGAATGTTTTAAGACCACAGAATAAATTAAATAATAAAATGTTTCACTATGCTTAAAAAGTATGAAATATTGAAATTATATAGTGTGGTAAATATTGAATCATATTTACCATTTATGTGGTCTATATCTGATAAATCACTTGATTCGTTTGGATCTTCAGCTAAATATTTTGTGTCTGTAGAGTAATACAAATCTATTACATTTACGATAAATTATATATACCAAAAACATCTATTCTTGTATTAAAGGTGCAAAAGATGATTCATTTGAGCATACTGTCTTTATGTCTTTATATATTTAGTACGAACATAATTTTTTGATTTAGTTTTACACACCGCGGACAAAACATCATAAAATGAAGTTGATTTGTCACACAAATGCTTGCTGTGAACAATTATTTTTCGAAATATCCTAAATCATTAGTGTATCTTCACCAAATATTGGTGTTTAGTTATAAGTAAATGGAGGTTCTATACAATTATTGTGGTAAATAACACCAATCAAAAACACCTTATATTTTTTACATTTATTCTAAGAGTACGCAATATGTGTATACTGAGAAAACAAAGTGGTGTGGAGTACCACTTAAGTGGTAAGCTATTTTACCATTTGAAGTGATAATACTTAAGTGGTACAGGGTATCATTTAAGTGGTACGCGGTGCAACTTAAATGGTATCGGGTGCCATTTAAGTGGTAAAATGTTATCATTTCGGTTCTTACCACTTAAGTGGTAAAAAAGAAACTTAAGCTGTGCAATTTAGTTTTCTCAGTGTAGGGACTTGTAAATGGACCCATGTATCTAAAAGTTATAGATATAATACAATATTTCTGCATTTTTTAAATTCAATATTTATAATATATTTTTTCGTCTTCATTTAGTTTTGACAATTTTAGTGTTTTCATAATAGTTGTCGTAATAATAATATATATTACTTGAACTACAATTTGGGACAGTTTGATGTGCAGACTCTATCTCCTTTTCATCATCAGTGAATCCACAGATTACTGTAGAAGGTGATCTACTCTTCCCAATTCTGGAGTTTTCAGCTATATAAATACATAGCAAATATAGAATAAAATAACAATTGTAGCATTGCAATAAAAATAGTATCGATAACAATTTAGCTGTAATATTCTTCACTAGTGGAGATAAGCAGATATGATAATATCTCTAATGAATAAATATTTAATAAAATTATTCACTCTTAAAAATAATATGTCTCAAACAAGCAGATTATCTATTTGCCAAAATGTATTAAACGTATATTGAATTCCAATTCATTCAAATCATATTCTATTGGACATAATCCGAAAACAGAATCTTCCAAACGGAAGAGGAATGAGACAAGCCGAAATTGAATTACTCGAAAATCAAATAGAATTTCTACTGACAGCAAGTAGAATCTACTTGTTGTGATCTCTGGCACATTTTCAATGGAAATCCTATGGCAACAAGCCCTTTAAAAAAATCAATTCATTTGAACTATGCTAAAAATTATAAATGTCATATAATAGGTGTATTGAATATAAGAAAATATAATTCTTTTTTTTCTTCGAATACATAAGAATAATACTAAAATTATGAAATTATGTAGCAAAGGAAAATAATTTTTGCTCCTTTGCTACATAATGTTCCTTTCTGTAACTATTTTCTGAAATAATTTACAAGATGTATTATCATTTTCTCAGTGTAGAAAAAACGTACCCGTTTTATTGTTACGATAACTCACCAAAATATAATTAAAAAAATATTTATTTAATTTATATTTTTAACTTCTAATTTTAACATTTTAATAACCCTTGTATACAAACGACAATTTAGAATTTAATGTTTACAATTTTTAACTAATATAAAACAACATTCTTAACTATAAAATGTTCACTTATTTATTAACGTTTTTAAGAATTAAACAAAAAATGTGAAAAATACACATTTTAATTTTAATTTATGCCATAATTACTTTTTATCAACTGTACTTTCTGGTGGACGACAACATCGGAAATAATTCTCGGTTTATTGACTGCAACAAATTAAATTTATAATTATATTATTTTATTTCTTCAGAATATAATATACCAATAATCTGTGGCTATTAGATAAAATTCATTAAGTCCATTTTTTAAAAAACTGAGAAAAAGGCCTTTGAAGTTTTGATTATCCTATATAAAACAGTACTTTTTCGTTTGGTTTTTTGACTGTAACATCATAAAAAATCACATTTCAAAAAAATTATTTGATACAATGAAAGTATATACAGTGTGTTTCAGGCAACATGTAACCTCAAGATGTCTCGCAAAGAACAAATCGGATTAAAAAAATAAAGAGATACATAAAAAAAGTTTTTGGTGCTCTATTAAATAACATAAAATGCAAACCAAAAACGCTTTTTACGTAAATCTTTATTTTTTAAAGTATATATAATAGACCTTTGAACGAACCATCTCGCGTAGAAGCATAATTACTTGTTTATAAAAATTGTAAGCTAAATGCACAAATAATTTACTTGATGACTTATCCATTTCCTTTGGATCTCTCAAGTGCCTGGGACTATATTTCGAACTGGATTTGTCTCTGTCAGATGCAGCTGACTTTTTATCTAAAAAATTCAATTTTGTGTGGGTTTGTGAGATGTTTTCTACACAAGCAAAATTTATGTTTATAATTTGTAAATATAATTAACAAATAAATGTTTAATTATTATTTCTTTTACTTGAGGGCGGATTCTGTTCTTTCAGATCGCTCGAAATCGTAGGAATAATGTTCTCCTTTTTTCTCTGTTTTTCAGCCGCATTTGACTTTTCCTCTAGAAAATGTAAATTTGTATGGGCATTTGGAATTATTTGTAGAAGCAGGGAAATATTCCTGCTTGTAGTAATATATTTTCGTAGTAATATAAATTAGATGTATGTAATTTTTTTAATATAAATTTTAGATTATAAATTTTTACTTGTAAGTGAATCTCCGGAATCCATCTTTGATCTCTCAGTTGATCTTTCATCTAAACAGTACATTTGTGTATTAGCATACGAATTGTTTTATGCATTCTCAATAAATATGTTTGTAATTTATCATAGAAATGTGTCAACATGAATTGGCAGACAGGGCCTGCCTTTATAACTCTTCTGTCGGAGCTGAGTAACACGTCAAAAGTACATAACAGATTTTTGGACGAACTATCTCGCGCAAAAGCCTACTTATTGGTTTATACAAATTGTAAGCTAAATGCGTCAATAATTTACTTGATCGCTTATCAATTTCCTTTGAATCTCTCAAATGCCTGGGACTGTATTTCACACAGGATTTGTCTCTGTCAGATGCAGCTGACCTTTTATCTAAAAAATTCAATTTTGTGTGGGTTTGTGTGATGTTTTCTACACAAGGAAAATTCATGTTTGTAATTTGTAAATATAATTCATAAATAAATGTTTAATTATTATTTATTTTACTTGAGGGCGGATTCTGTCCTTTCAGATCGCTCGAAACCGTAGGAATAATGTTTTCCTTTTTTCTCTTTTTTTCAGCCGCATTTGACATTTCCTCTAGAAAATGCAAATTTGTATGGGCATTTGGAATTGTTTGTAGAAACAGGGATATATTCCTGCTTGTACATTTTCGTAGCAATGCGAATTAGATGTATGTAATTTTTCTATATAAATTTTATATTAAAAATTTTTACTTGTAAGTGAATCTCTTCCTATTGGATCTCTCGAATGCATCTTTGGTCTATCAGTTGATCTTTCATCTAAACAGTACATTTGTGTATTAGCATACGAATTGTTTTATGCATTCTCAATAAATATGTTTGTAATTTATCATAGAAATGTGTCAACATGAATTGGCAGACAGGGCCTGCCTTTATAACTCTTCTGTCGCGAGCTGAATAACACGTCAAAAAGTTATATAACAGATTTTTGGACGAACCATCTCGCTCAGAAGCCTAAGTATTTGTTAATACAAATTGTAAGCTAAATGCATCAATAATTTACTTGATCGCTTATCCATTTCCTTTGGATCTCTCAAGTGCCTCGGACTATATTTCGCACTGGATTTGTCTCTGTCAGATGCAGCTGACTTTTTATCTAAAAAATTCAATTTTTTATGGGTTTGTGGGATGTTTTCTACACAAGGAAAATTCATGTTTGTAATTTGTAAATATAATTAATAAATAAATGTTTAATTATATATTTATTATACTTGAGGGCGGATTCTGTCCTTTCAGATCGCTCGAAACCCTAGGATCAATGTTCTCCTTTTTCCTCTGTTTTTCAGCTGCATTTGACTTTTCCTCTAGAAAATGTAAATTTGTATGAGCTTTTGGAATTGTTTGTAGAAACAGGGAAATATTCCTGCTTGTACATTTTCGTAGCAATGTGAATTAGATGTATGTAATTAATTTATATAAATTTTAGATTATAAATTTTACTTGAATATGGATTTTTTCCAATTGGATCTCTCGAATCCACCTTTGATCTTTCAGTTGATCTTTCGTCTAAAAAGTACATTTGTGTATTAGCATACGAATTGCTTTATACATTGTCAATAAATATATTTGTAATTTATCATAGAAATGTGTCAACATGAATTGGCAGACAGGGCCCGCCTTTATAACTCTCCGGTCGCGAGCTGAGTTACATGTTAAAAGTATATAACAGATTTTTGAACGAATTATTTGTTTATACAAATTGTAAGCTAAATGCACAAATAATTTACTTGGTCGCTTATCCATTTGCGATCTGTATTTCACACAGGATTTGTCTCTGTCAGATGTAGTTGACTTTTCATCTAAAGAAATTTAACTTTGTTAAATTAAAAAGGTATTTGGATGGTTTATACAGAAGTGAAATTCATGTTTATATTTTGTCAACGAAATGCATGTATCGACATGAAATGGTTAACGAAATAAATATATATTTTACTTGAGGGCGGAACCTTTCCCTTGGGCTCACTCGTTTTCGTGCGAATTTTCTTCTCGTCGAATTTGTCCTTGTCAGACGCAGTTGATTTTTCATCTAAAAATTATAATTTTGTATGATCATATAAGTACATATATTATATATCTAGTGCGTCTAAATGATGGTACCCATTTTTCCTGTGAATTACTTAGAATGATTTTCAGTACAGAATGCGATAAATTAGAATTTTCCAAACATTAATTTTTGAAAAAGTAAAATAATTGTAAAATATAATGCAATTTTTTGGCATTAATATAAAGAAGTAGAAGTCTGGAACATAATAGGTATTTTATGAAGATCTCAGTGTTGCGCCACTTTCGTGATCCTTGCAAAAATGACACAACAAAATGGAATGTTTTAAAAAATAAGATTACATTATAATGTGTTCATAATTATGTGGTCAAGAAACAATCTTTTTACTTAAAATCATATATTGAATTAAAGTAACATACTTGTTACCGATAAATATAATCATATAATTATCAGTACAGTATATCTAATCCTTGAAAGCTAAATGAATAGTCGAAACTAGAATTTCTCTTTCCATATATTTTGTATTACCGCCAATATTAGAAGTCTTTTGCAGTTTTGGGAATGGATAATTCGATTCTTCGAAACTACCAGAAGATTTTCGTTTTCTGTCATGACGACTTCTCTTATCCAAATCTGCATCTAAGTCGCTAGTTTCAACAATTAGCTGACACTTTTCCTGTGCTATCGTGTAGGATTCTATTAAAATTAAATACGTATTGTTTATTTAGAAAGAGAAAAATGTATTGAAAGAGCTGTTCTTTATGATATTATAATTACCATACGATTGATAGTACTTTTTTACTTCAATCCATGTCCAGGATTTATCTGGTTTCGCATTGCGCACAATCAGATTTTTTACGTTACCTCTCGGATATTGGCACTTGGTTTTATTTTCATTTAACCATAATTTTGGGACCACCATAAACCCATCGTTAAACAACACGAGTGAAAAATTGTGTTTATTCATTTTTCTGATTGATGGAAGTTTCTTAATTCAATAAAACATTATTATTATCTGAAATTAAAGTGAAATTAATAATAAACGAGGAGCTTTTTTTCTTCAAAATTACTGATAATTAAAAATTTAATTAAATTAATAGAAATAATAATAAAAGAAGTAATTTTAAATAGATATAAAGAGCGTTCAAGACTAACGTGTCGATCTTTTACTTATAAGAAGAGGAGTGCATGTATAGATATGATTTGTTGAACAAACACAATTTTTGCTAATTAAACCTATTAATTCTATTGCTATTTAAGCAATAAAAATATTTTGTTAAATCAGCAATATAAATATGAATTAATATTTTTTTATTTAAAAAACTGTTTCTTCAAATCAAAATAGTTATTTTCGTATGTAGGGCGCAAAGTGGCAATTTTCGTTCGTCGAAGTTGCATTGACTGAGGCACTATTTTATGGCCCGAGGCGAAGCCGAGGGACCATAAATGGGTGTCGAGGTTTTAATGCAACTTGTACGAACGGATATTGCCTTAGCGCCCGACATGCAAACATAATTTTATGTCATATCTGCACGTAAAATGGTAGAACTTTGCGCCCGAGGGCAGAAAAAATCACTTTACGCCCGCGCTTCAGGGCGGAAAAGTGAACTTTTACGCCTGAGAGCGCAAAGTGATCTGTGTATGCCCTAGGGCGCAAAGTTCCCATTTTCGTGCAGGTATGACAAAAAAATAATTTTGTCAGAGTCTCATATCTAGAAATTAACGTAATGTCTCAAATCTGAATTGTAAATAAAAATGTTTTAAGATTAAATAAATTGACATTCATTAATTTCTTCTTATATATTTTAATAATGAAATAATGTTTAAAATTATTTGGAAAATAAATTACCAAACGGTAAATTCAATAAATTGATAAAAGAATTTGTTTTAATTCATAATGTACATTTCAATAAAATGATTTTCCTAATCGAATTTGATAATTTTGTTCATAAAGCAAATCGTATTTTGTAAAGTTATTTTGTTGATTTAAAGAAAACTTTTGATTGAATAAAAACATTATTTGAAAATATTTCACAAAATACAATCAACAAATTTATTTTTGTCTAATTAACAAATCGCGTCGTTGTATATGACCAACATTTTTGTAAGCATTTAAATATCGCATCATATTATATCCTGTTAATGAAACTTTTAAGATCAACACAATTGAAGTGGTTATATTTGAAACCAACAATCTTATGCAGATATCGATAACACAACATCAAGATTTGCAATATAATTCTCTGTAATGTAATTAGTCATAAACAAAATTCTTTATAAATGAAATTAATCAGTTGGTTTAGTTAGCTATGGCACTTTTGTGCTATAGCTGTGACATAAAAATGCTATAGTTATGTCTCTTTTTGTACGTGACACGTTTACTATTAGAAGTTGAGTAACTAATTACAGTATTCTTATTGTCCCGAAAACGCATGTTTATACCAACGACATTTGTATTGAGAGTAAGTGTGAAACATCATTACTTACTACGTATACATAGTAGAAATTTCTGGCGCATAATAAACGTATAGATTCATTCGAGTATATATTGTATTTTTTCTCTGTGTGATAATTCATTGATACTAAACTTCACTGCTATGTAATAAGGGCATCACGTAATAGCTGTCGCCTTTCATGCATGGTAATAAAACGCATTTGTTTTTCAATTTTTCCATTGGCCAACTTTGTAATGATGAAAGTGCATGAACTTCATAACATTGCAATTCGCTACTTATGTTAGGATATGGATAAATTGATTCATAATTTAAAAATTTTCTGCCAAGCATTCGAACGTTTTGATTTGATGAAGTAGCAAAATTTTCAAGTAGTACTATATCACCATTTTCAAGAAGACAGCAGTTGTTTGGAGATTTTAATTTTAATGTAAATCCGCCCTTGGTGTATTTGCGAAATTGTGGTGAATGGAGGTTTTCGATTAATGGTCCATCGTGATGAACATCAGTTAACCCATCAACAAGCTCTGATTTCAAAATTGCATCATTTTCTAATTCTTCGTATCTTCTGTGAATTTGTTGTAATGGTTTGTCAGGTTTTCGAATAAATTTCTTCAATTGTCTGATATAATTTTCGAATGGAAAGGCACTAAAGTTATCCAGTGGTCCAAAACGTCTTACATCATCTGTTAAATGAATCAGTCCATGCACATTATGCGAAACGTACTCAATGCCAAAATTTTCAATAAAAGTATTAACGAAATATTCCAGAAGTTCTTGAGCAAAATCAAGGTGACCTAAAAGGTCTTCCGAACACAAGATTCTAATAGCAATGTGAAGGCTGAGAAAATTTGTATAATACTTTTGTAAATCTCCACGAAGAACTTGTTTCAAGACAAGAGGACCAAGGTACAACAAAAATTGTCGAAGTTCAGTAGCTTTCCAGGAATTGTAATGCTTTAGTTCATCCGGTTTTCTAGCAAATTCTTGCGGGATATGAGGGCGGAGAAATGATAAATATTCACTGACATAATCGATGTCACGAGATGATAAAATTTTTGCAGTCGTCAAAAGGTGTATAAACTTTTTCATAACTCCAATACAAACAAGATGCATATAATCAAGAGGTACTCCGGATACTAATCCGACACCCGGAATTTGTTTCAGAATTGTAGATCGTTGATGGTATTCATCATCTTCTTCGCGAAGGAAACTTTCGTCAGTCCGTTTCGGACAATTAATTTCATAAAAAGTTAGTCGATTATTGATGTAATCACCTTCTACGATGCATTTTGAACAACTGCTTCTTCCAGCATGTCCTTTCGTACCGAGAATTAGTGACGTTGCTGGACAATCACAAATTAAGCCATTTAAATGAAGATTGTACTGCTGATTTGCAATATTAATACGGTTTTTATCTATTTCAATTAATTCTTCAACGAATGGTTTCAAAAACTCGTTTGGATCTTGCGGTTTCGACTTTCCATAAAAACAACCAATAATAAAAACTTGTGTTCTGTTTCCGATATGTCCCAAAATTGGCCAAAGATGTTTTCTTCCTAGGGAAGCTCCATCGATTCCGACATTCAGCCTGATATTTTGACTGCAATTTTTTATCGTATTCCAGATAATTTGTAGACCTCTAGCAATTCCGAAGTGCCAATACACTCCGCCAGACACATTCACAATATTCGTTATCCTTGGCGTTTTTAAAAACGTTTTCGCACATTTAGGGAATTTTCCAACAAAACACGCATGGGTTAAAAGTAGAAGAAGCAGTGCAGTGAGTGCAGCGTGACTAATTTGATACTTTAAAGCCCAATGTTTCAATCTGTTTGTTAATGAAGACTGCTCAACATCCTCTTCATCTGTACAAAAATTGTCAGACGTTCCATCGAATGAAGCGTCATTATCAGAAGATTCTGAGGCATCAGTTGAAATGGAATCAACAAACGGTTCTTTATTTGAGTCCGAATCTTGTATTGAATCATTAATCAAATTATTTCTTGGCTTGGTTTCGCAATGTGGTTCAAGTTCCAAATTCTGTGATTCTTGAATCTAAAAGTAATTATTTAAATTAAAATAGACATACTATTTAATTTAATAATTAATAAGTATATACTCCAAAACAATAAACGCTGATACGATTGTTTACAGGAAAAGAATTCCCATTTAATTAATATTTAGTATATTATTGAATTCAAGTATACCAAGAAGCGTGCTGATTATTTACTGAATTTTATAATTATTGTCAATAATTTTTGCAAAAAAAAGCATTGTTGAAACAATATTGGATTATTATGGAATTTGATAAATAATTGCAGAAATCTTAATCTGAAATCTTTTTTGATATGTAATTGAGATAAATTGTTTGTAACTTATGCTACGAGTTCTCGTTATTCCAGCTCTCTTCAACTGTCAGTATCGCTAATAAATTTTTAAATATAAGGGACAGAAATCTAAGCTTAAAAAGTGTCTTATTTAAGACACTTTTGTATCACTTTTTAAGTCACCTAATAGTGTCTTTCGTTATAAGACGGCTACTGCAGCTTAGCGTAAGACGACTGCGAATAAATTAAATCGCTTTGAATTGGTGTAAGACGCTCAAAATCGAAGTATAATAAATAAGAAACCTAATAACTTTACAAATGTACAATAAGTAATCTTGTTGATTTTTCGTTTTATAAATTAGCACACAAAGCTCATCGGTCTTAACTAACTACATCACGGTATTACAGCACTAATATAAATTGAGGAATATAATAACATATTTTACCATCAACAACAAAAGTATTTTTTAACCTAAAATGTAAGACATCAAAAACGTCTTACATTCAAGCGTCTTCAATATTTCTCGTGTCTTACTTACTAACAACGTCTTATTACAAAAGTGTCTTAATAACGTCATCGCTACGGAATTTTAGACACTTTCGCCGTCTTAATATACGCGACTTACATTTTAAGACGAATCAAATGACTTAATTTAAATATAATACGTTTATGAAGGCTTATGAATAAGACGCTTTGCATGTATATAAGGCACTTTTTGGCCAATGAGACGTTTAGTGGCACAAAGTATATTAAATTAAGACGGATAAGTTTACAAGTTTTTTACAGTGTAGGTAAAGTATAATAGTTCTCTAATGTTATAATATGTAGACGGTAACGTACACATGAATTAATAATAACTTTTACGTATAATTATTGTAATTGATAATTAAAATTGAATATTGTTTATGTAATTTTATATAATACCTGCAGTTAATTATAGAGTGATTTTAAGCATACTAAAAACTGTAAACTAATAGTATTTTTTCTAGTATATATAATGAAAAATTTAAGTCACGCTTAAGGTAATCTAGAAACTGTGAAAATACTTGTTATTAGGATAGAAAGAGTAGAACTTCATGAATCGCAGAGCCTGTGTGTATGTGATGTTTTTTCCATTAGCACAAGAATTGTGCTTCATTTTCGCAGTTGTTTAGGCGTATGGGAAATACCTTGTCATTAAAATAAATAATTATTTTTTTAACCTAAACAATATTCCTTGAAAAGTCATAATAATGCTACCAATGATAGGTATAAAAGCATTTTCCTAAATGGTGCTGTTATCTTTTAAAGTGGGTATAAATAATAGTGTAAAAACCCAGGCAGAAATAGCCAATTCTTAACCGACAACATTATGCCAATGTTGGTATTATGTTGTCAAATGACGTCGACAATAAACGTAATGCCAACGTCAGATATATTGATTTGTCAATGTTGGTTGAATGTTAGGACATTACATCCGTGACTAACGTTGTGTCAACGGCGAATCTACTGTATGCTCAATGTTGATTTGACTTCAGCAGATGATGTCTCGACTGTGCGAACGTTGTGTTAACGTTTTATCTGTTGCATTGCCAAACGACGTCGATGGTTTATGTGGTGCCATCAGTTGTAATGCCCATACTGACTTGACTAGCAAACAACATTATTAACAAACAAATTTGACTATGTCGGACCGACATTGTGCCAACGCTGGCAAACAACACTTGTTAAATAGGTCTAAATTGTCTAGTAAGACAGCAGTAAAAACAGCGCACGGTTAGGAGTATGTTCTTGCATTCCCCAGGTTCTGTGTACAAATCTTAATCACGACAGCAGATTTTTCTTAAAAAACAATTTTCAAAAATAGAAATAAATAATGTATATATATATAAAAACAAAATTAACTCATTCGACCGGATTTCATCCCCCCACCACTTTGGTGACATCTATATATTTATTTAATTTTGCTGAAATAAAAAATAATTATGACGTTATAGTGGCCAATATATGAAGATGAAGACTTGAAAAATATATGTACATAGTTTTTCAATTAAAATGACTTACAATAAACGTTTTACAGCGTAGCGTACTGCGTCACGACGCGACGGACTACGCGACGTACCGCGACGAATCCGGCGCAATGAGTTAAGATATAAGAAAAAGGTATACATTATTTTTTTATATAACAAAAAGTAAATAATTAACGTTGGCGTACGGCGTATTATTAACGTTGGCTAACGGCATTGATTTAGCATTGGCAAACAACGTTGGCGTGGTGTCACATGCCAACCTCTACCGAATGTTGGGACAACGTTGTTGAATAACGTTGGCAAGATGTTGCCGACGTTGTGCCAATGTCGTTACGACTGTACTTTCCTGCCTGGGTAACGTTGTGTCAACGGAAAATCTACTGTATACTCAATGTTGATTTGACTTCAGCAGATGATTTGTCGACTGTGCGAACGTTGTGTCAACGTTTTATCAGTTGCATTGCCAATATTGAATTAATGTTAAAAGACAACGTCGGTAGCCAACACCGTGCCAATGTTTATTTAACTTTGTCAAACGACGTCGGTGGTTTATGTGGTGCCATCAGTTGTAATGCCCATACTGACTTGACTAGCAAACAATATTATTAACAAACAATTTTGACTATGTCGGACCGACATTGTGCCAACGCTGGCAAACAACACTTGTTAAATAGGTCTAAATTGTCTAGTAAGACAACAGTAAAAACAGCGCACGGTTAGGAGTAAGTCCTTGCATTCCCCAGGTTCTGTGTACAAATCTCAATCACGACAGCAGATTTTTCTTAAAAACCAATTTTCAAAAATAGAAATAAATAATGTGTATATATATATATATATATATAAACAAAATTAACATGTAAGAAAAATGTATACATTATTTTTTTATATAACAAAAAGTAAATAATTAACGTTGGCATACGGCTTATAATTAACACTATAACGCCCGGACTATTGTTAAACAAAGACCGATGTTATGTGCATATAATGAAATAAAAGAGAGGTCCTGGCACAAAAATGTGCCATCGGGCGTTCTAGTGTTAACGGTGGCAAACGACGTTGGCGTGGTGTCACATGCCAACCTCTACCGAATATTGGCACAACAATGTTGAAAAACGTTGGCAAAATGTTGCCGACGTTGTGCCAATGTCGTTACGACTGTATTTTTCTGCCTGGGTGGTATTACATCATATTATGCATAGAGTATATTATTTCCGTTGTAATGAGTGACAATACCCATAGCAACGTATTTTACGTACATCTATTTTAACACATTAAGGGGATTCTTCAAGCCAGGTTTTGTTTACAAATCACCTTAAGGTGCACTGCCCAAAATACTCATTTGTTTACCCAATAAAATATACCGAGTGATTCTTGTATTTTCAAAGAATCCCCTGGTATAATTCGTTTGATAAACAAATGAGTGTTTTGGACTGTGCACCTAGGCGTTTTACACGCCACCTGGCTTGAACAGGACCGTTTGTATTAAATCTTAAGGTAGTACTTGCCAGATAGTCAAGTCCAAAAGTTTGTCTAACTGTTCTTTTGCAAAAAAT
The DNA here is from genome assembly GCA_022817625.1 of Calliscelio sp. ZL-2020. Classification (NCBI taxonomy): domain Eukaryota; kingdom Metazoa; phylum Arthropoda; class Insecta; order Hymenoptera; family Scelionidae; genus Calliscelio; species Calliscelio sp. ZL-2020. Next base: position 2,921 of record JABFOZ010000001.1, on the reverse strand, counting down.
CTATGTTATTATGAAAATAAATGTATTTTTTTGTATAATTTCTTTACCGAATTTATTTCTTGTACCGCAGATTTACAGTTTAATGTTTATTGTATTAGCGTACTTTTAAATCCATTTGTATTGCGCGGTTAAGTTTTGATGAGTTGGAGACGCCACTTTCATGTACGCTTCCCGTAGCGCGTCTCGCGCGTCGTACGTGCGAGAAAAAGGCAGTCTGCATCAAGAGACAGAAATGAGCGTTGTTGTCAAAGTTTTTCGGATAGACAAATCGAGGCCGGGAATCGAGACCGGTGGAAAATGTAGTCAGAGTGAGAGTTCCGCAAGTTTTGTAAATCGGCCAGTCCACCTAATAAAGACCTGTTCATTCAATAGTAAAGTTAGTTTTATTCCTCGTCACCCGAGTGATCTCCGTTTAGATTACGACGGGAGGAAGTCAAAATAAATACAAAACTGTTTTCTTCAAAACAGTATGTTTTTTTGTACAATGTTTGTTACATATGTATGTATCTATACATATGTATAAAAAAATGTAACATACGTACAACTAATATTTAAAAAACTTAATTAATTATGACGCAACTAATAAGTACAAGTTGATGAAAATTTAACTAAATATTTGTGACGTCGAGAGCTTTAATCTTACAATGTTTTATAAACATTGTCTGTCTAGTGCCGGAGATATGTAGTTTCAAAAACTGTTTAATATTCATAGCTAGTATATCTATATATATAATTTTATTGAAATTTGAAATTAAATATCTCTGATCCTAGACAGACAATGACCATACAATTTGTATGGGTTGAAGCTCATAGCATGAGGAATGTGTAGTTGAAATTTCAACAAATTCTACTTTTTAAGTTATTGCAAGTACTGCCTGAATTGATATATTTTTTATGTTCAAATATATAATTTGTATGGATTATCAAAAGAGATATAATATATAAAAAATATGGATTATCCCAATGATCATTTAAAAAACAGAAAAGAGTTATGATAACAGGACTGCATTTTTCTCAGTGTACATGTTATTTCTACGAGTTTTAATAAAATTAAAACTAATTTTTTTATTTTCACTATACTTATTAAATCTTTTATTATCAGTTACTTTATATCGAATCCTTATATGAATATAAATCATTGGCGGGTATAGATTTTTTTCGAAATAAAAATAAAATATTCCATGTATTATTTTAGATTTATAAATAGTTATTTTCATATATAGAGCGCAAAGTGGCAATTTTCGTTCGTGCAAGTTTTCTTCGTGCAGGTATGCCAAAATAGTACATTACGCAACGGCCTTGGCGGTAACTGGCGACCGAGAACGACTGTGATTGGCTGCACGAGCCGAAGGCGAGTGCTGCCATCACACGAGTTCCGGCGCCAGCTACTGCCAAACCGTTACGTACAGTGCTTTACACAACGAGTATGCCGTGGCGAAAGTTGTTACTTTCGCCACGGCTACGAGTTGTGTAAAATTATTAATCTTCATACTTCTAATTTTCTCTCTATATTTTGAAAATATCTTCGATATCGCTCCTAATTGTTAATAATTATTAAAATGTAATTTACTGATATAATATTTTAACAAAGAATTTTAAACATTTTAACATATATATGTATATTAGTAATTATCTTTCCAAATGAATAATGTAATAAAAATTATCTTATCAGTCGCATACATTCAAAATTTGAGTTTTTTACACCTAACGATAATGTGACCATGTATAGCAACCGAGTCCGGAAGAGGATTCCCATACGAATCCACCGGACGTCAGAATTAAGACTATAACGCGAAGTTATAAAAAATGACTTGCGTTACGTCACCCATCATTCGTCCGAATGATGAAACCGGTAGGTTCTGCAGGACATTCGGAACGCCGGCCATGTGGCCAATTCTCCCTGAACCGTAAAACGTCTTGGCTGAAATTCATCCTAATCAAAATACATTCAGAATTGGCGATTGATATGATCGCGAGAAATAAAACGAATTTAAAATAGTTAAATAAGTTCTAATTATTACTTATTTATAATAGTCGTCTATTAGATTATAGTCGAATTTCTTAAGTGTCGAAATTTCTTTTAAATTTTATATACAAAATAGAACTTATACAGTTTCGATCCGAAGTAACATTTGTCGTAATAATAAATATGTTTATGAAATTTTGCGAAGTGTGTAATTAGGAGAAATGAAATAGAAAACTATGTTATTTTACATAATTTTTATATTGCGAATAGTCGTATATTTATTCGATTTTATTATCGAATAAAATTTACTCGGAGACCGACCGTATTTATTAAATTTAGTTTTTCATTAGGACACATTTTCAAAACAATTCATAACAACACTTAAATTATAGTTGTTTATATATAGCTTCATACATTATTAATAAATACTACCTTAAGTTCTATTTCGCTTATCAAAACAATTATCATTTCAAATTAAAAATTGTTATCAGATTCAGACAATTACAATATTGTTTCAACACTAAGCTAAAAATAAGAGTTAAAAAATAATAATATTTAAGAAAAATCAAATCATCAATTTATTTTACAAAACTTGTTGAAATATAAACTTACAACGTTAAAAAAAAGTTAACACTAATTTTAAGGAAGCTATTTCAATTATAATAAAAAAATTGTATATTTTTAAATGCAGCGTTAAAAATAAACATTATTAATCCTCCATTTATAATCTTCTTCATATCGACGCCTGAGACGAAGAAGCGGAAATTTCGAGTAAGTCTTGAAGAAGCGGAAATTTCGGGCGAGGCTTGAAGAACCGGCAATTTCGGAAAAAGGCTATTTCGTAACACGGGTTTTCCATAAGATGAAATTAAACATTTCCGAAATTGCCGGTTCTTCAAGACTTGCCCGAAATTTCCGCTTCTTCAAGACTTTCTCGAAATTTCCGCTTCTTCGT